>JAYMSP010002951.1:0-21783 GCA_036897095.1 Plantago elongata
GGCTGCAAATTGGGTGTATGATTTGAGTTTGAGTTGATTTGATTGGGATGATTGGGGCTAGCTGTTGCAAAATGGAGAACATTAGAACCATTTGAATGATGCCCATTTCAATTGCTTCCCAAACACAAAATTCTCAAAAATCATCCAAATGGCCATTCAAGTGCCATGCCAATGAGCCCCTTAGTCACTTGCATTGTGAATGACTAAAATATCATTAATTTTTGTAGTTGTTATCAGGTTGTTTAGTTGAAACGGGGCATATGTGTTTGTCAATGTGTTTTGTAATTGTTTTTTATAAAATATTGTATAGTTTGTATTTGTAATATAATGTATTAAATGAATGGTTTGTCTTGAATATTTTTAATGTAAAAAAAATTTATAGTTTTTATTTGTAATGTATTAAATGAATGGTTAGTATTGAATATTTTTATTATTTTAAATTTATAAAATGAAAAGATATATAATGAAATGCATGAAAATTAAATTTGAATTAGGTAGTTGTTAAAAAATATTCGAAGACATAAGAAATGAATCACTCACTTAATCGGTGATACTAATTCGTTTCGCAAAATATTATAATATGGGCGCATATAAAATTAGCATATAGTATGATCAGGAGCGGATCTAGGAATAAAAATAACGTGCAATTTATTAAAAATTATAAAAATTCGATTGAAAATTTACACTACTTATACCGAAAAACACTATACATCGTCGCCATAAATCTAAGTCTTTACAAACTAAAATTTTAAATATACTCTATAAAAGTGAAATTTCAGTAGTATGCATGATAAAAGTTGAAAATTTTTATGAGATTATTTTAAAAAAATATTATATATACAATTAAAAGTGCAAGATCGGATGTGGCTGGAAACACACTTAGTCTAAATAGTGTCTCCGCCCTGAGTATGATACTATGATAGCACAACATTGAATTGCAATAAAATTGGAGCAAGTATAAGAATTTAAGGGATTAAAATATTTAATTATAAAGTAATTTTGATACAATCATTATAAAGATATGTTCAAGGGTGAGAATGTAAATTCATTTGATAAATTGTGGGTAAAATAGACAATTCACGTGCACCGAAAAACACACTCGACGGTGTGTTTCGGAATCACTCCTCTGAGGAGTGATTCTGAAACACGTCGTCTAGTGTGTTTTGCACGGAGGTCCGGCGGGCTAGCAAGTGTGTTTCAAAATTCAATTTTCGTACCAAACATCGCGTTTTTGCCGGTCAACCATTAAAAATCTAAAATACATCCCTACCAATCACTCCCTAACAGATAAGCAAGAAACCCTAGTCATTTTTTTAGTATATTGTATTCACTATGTTCTTTTATTATATTGTATTCACTATCTTTCACACTATATTTTGTTTACTTCATTTTAAAATATATATTCGGATCACTGAAGAGTTGAGCTTAGGTTGAATATGTATTCACTTTTCTTTAATTCCTTTTTTATTTTTCTAAAATTCTTAGGATATTCATTTTATTGACCCAAACTACTAATCTTAATCTAGTTCTTCAAAAGTAACCCATAACTATTTTGAAAAGGCTAAAACAGGTCCCTACACTTTTTATTTCCAACACCAATGGCACTTTTATATGTTACTTATAATCAATCCTAAACCTAAATTTAAGCTAAAGAACAAAAATTGTCCTAAAATAACAAAACCCCAGGCACCCTAAATTGGTAGGCCTACCATACCTCAATCTCAAAATTGAGCAGTGCGAGAAAAACTCATCGCGTTTGTGCCGGCGGAAGTAATTCTGGGGAGCAACAATTCCATCCATTTTCCAAACTATTCTATTTGCTTCAGTTTCTTTTTGTTATTTGATCCCCCTAGCCTTGAAAATTTTGATGTAAATTGTCTCTAAATTATATTGAAGAAAAATTTCTGAAAGTTAATAGTTATATAGTTTAATATAGTTTTTGTAATTTTTTGTTCTTTTCTATGGTTAAAGTGTAATTTGAGACAAAAACACTAAAATAGTAACTTTTTAAGCTTCAAACAAGACAAACCATGTACATAATACAAATCACCATCTTCTATAATTTGATTGCTTTAACTACTTGATTTAATCTTAATAAAGAATAATAAAATATTGATTCAGTTAAATTGCCTTGAATTCTCTCTTAAATTGTGTACAAAATATAAATAAATGGATAATTATTGAAGTTTTACTGTTGAGTACTCAGTTTAATTTAAATTGAACTAATTAAACTACACTTTAATCATTTTATGGTACATCATTTTCAATATCTATCTTGAATTACTTCTAAATTGATATGGTTAAATCTACAAAAAAAAAAAATTACTTTTATTTTTTTATTATATAAAATAGTGAATTGTAGTAAAATAGTAAAGGTCAACTAATAGTAAAATAAATATGAGAGATTAATATCGAGATGGGAGATGACAAAAGTTTTGTGGGGCACGACATTAGTGATTTTATTTAAAACCTCTTTTTTTTTCATAATATTACTCATTTTTAAAAAAGCTAATAATATATAACTGCACCCAACCAAAAAGCATATAATTATATCTGCATTAACATTAAATATGACATCAAGCATGAAGATGGTGAACTAGATAATATGTTTGTTAGAATATATATAAGAATAATACACAACACTTCTTTTAGATCAATTGTTTTGAGTAGTCTCATTATTTTAGGAGATGATGTTAGTGGCAATTTTAGTATAAAAATTATATAACTCCTACAAAAACTGCTCTAAGAGCACTCTTTGTATGAGACTCAAAATCATCTTCTATTCTAAATTGGGGTTAAAATTAAAAAGCGTAATGTTAAAAATTAAATACTTCAGAATTTTTAAATTAGTTGCGGTCCACAAAATTCAAATGGGTCCTACATCTACCATGTGCAAACTTGCTTTTTAAGAGCTCTACAAAGAGTACTCTAAGATCAACTGATCTACATCATCATCACTACTTTAAGCTGCCATCTTCCACCACCCCAAATAAAAGTTCCAATTGGACATTAACGGCTTCGATTTGGAGCTGCCAATTCACAACTCGAACGGAGTTGTATAAGATGATGATGTGGGGGGGGGGGGGGGGTTCCTTTTTACGAATAATATTATTATGACTACTTTTCACATTAACTATATTAATGACAAACTGCAAATTACAAGTGTAGTTTTAACAACATAAATATTCATAATTCAAATATACACGCATTTTAGTGTGAGCCGAATTGAGAAAGTATAATTCATAAAGTGTGGATCTGAGATCAAATATATTTTTTTCCTTCATTCCCGGACTGATTATCTTGCTAAGTCTAGCCTAATTAGTAATTACCCATTAAATTAACTTTTTAATCATAAAAAATTAATAAGTCTTTCTTCCGTTCGTCTTTGAGCTGACAAACATACGTCTCTGATTCCTAGCACTATCTTCTCCATCGACTCCTTATCCAGCTTTCCTAGTGTTAATGCCGATCTTAACAAGCTACTCCTCAAACAAATTCTAATCTCTCTTTCGGTGAAGTACAAATTTTAGTTCTTTGTTGTAGACCTTATATTATATACGATGAGGTCAATTTTTTTTTCACCAATGCTTATTTCTCATAATTAAATCATAGTAGTAAATACCATAATTTCCATGATGAACAAATAGAAGCACGAGGTAGATAGTAACGTCTTAAACTCTGCTAAGTCTACGGTCTGGTATACAATTCTAATTGGTAAAATTTAATTTAAATTATTTATTTTACCAATTTAAATTACGTATCAATCAGTCACTGAAATATCAAATTTTAAAATCACATATTAACAAGAGTCATAATTCGTATTTTAGAAGTAATTAAAATTAAACAAAATATATTTGGCAAACACGAGCGATTTCTATTCTTTTCTACATCAATCTTGTTGGGGAAGGAGAATCAGATTTTTTTGGTACAAATGCTATTTTGTTTTCCCTCGCTCTTTTACACTTCACCAATTCCCTTTTAACCCTTCTTCCCTCTGCAAAAAAACGTCATCGTATTGAAGCAAATTTGGAGCAATCAATGGCAAGTAGTAGGAAACGAAAGCCCTTAGCAGACCTCACAAACGAGCACAATCTCATTCCCACCTCCGTTCTCCGTAAGCTTGTAGCTGCGACTTCCAATCCCACTTCACTAACCAAACCCCCAAATTCCATTCTCAGGTCCACTCTCAGGAATCGGGTTTCCTGCTCCGGTTCCGAGAACACCAGTATCGGCTCCTCCAACATCAGCGCCACTCGCGGTTCCAAAACCGTTGGGTTTCGAACTCCTGCTAAGGGTAATTTCGTTGCTCCATTATGTTCACTTATGGGCTTTGGTGTACTGTACTCTATTTGTTTTCTATTATTTGTAGTTGATTCAGTTAGTTGTAATTTAGGTAGCGTTAATGGAGATCAGCTGGTTTTATCGATTGGATTTACACTTGACATCGCTTATTTGGGAACTTTTGTATGTTGATTTGTTATTCTGGCTAAGTTGCGATTATATTTTTGACATTGTTGGTTCTCAATGCTACGAGTAGTTGGTTGTAGAGTTATGTGTCATCGTTGCGTCTATCACATTTTAGAAAGTATTTCTGGTACCCATTCATGATATGTTGTTGCTTTATGTGTGTTTTGACCATTCCAGTGAATGCAGATCGCAGATACATTTGTGTTTAGTTGAATTTTGTAGCTCATTGTATATTAATGTGAGAATCTGTTAATAACAGATAAGTGGGTGTTCTACTTCCCTTTATAACTAGCCTATCTGTATAGAGAAATGTCTTGCAATGGCTATATGTTGCATTTTGAACATGTGTAGCGAGTTGATTATTTTCCTAAATGGTTGAGCTGGCAATTTATGCTTAAATGGCTGTTGCAGGTCATGTTGTTCATAAGGATGGAATATGCCATACAAGACAGGCAGCTCAGAAGTCCTACAAAGATATTGAGGTTGGTGGTTTGAATGATGTTCACTCTCTCGAGAAGAGAAAAGGGAAGAAAATTGTCACACATGCCACTCTGCCACCTTCCACTAGCAAGAATGTTAAAGAACGATTGGTTTCCAATCCTTTTGGTTCTTTTGGGAAAGAAAAGCAAACTCCAGATTTGGATGTCAGTTCCTTTCGTGGTCTTGTGGCGAGATTGAAGAAGCTAGGTGATGGAAACAGTAATTATGCTAGCTGCTCATATAAAAACACTGATAAGGGGAAAGAAACACTTAATGATTTTAGTTGTTTGATGGAAACTGAACAGATAGGCAAGGATACTGAGGAAAACTCTAGATCTGTTGAGAAAACATATGATAGAAAGAAAGGGTTTCCCAAACATTCTGGATCTTTCATTGAGAGTTCAAGAGCGGCAAAAGACATTCTCATTTCTCCTACACTCTTGGATGACAAAACCAAGGAGAAAGGGAAGGGGATTCTCCATGCTCCTGGTTCAGAGATGGCGAAGGAAATCCTCATTTCTTCTCCCCTCTTAGTGGACAAAACCAAGGAGAAAGGGAAGACAATTCTTCATCCTCCTAACAAAGTTGAAATGACAAAAGATGCTAATAATTTGCGGAGCAACAAAAATAGAAAACTAGATATACATGCTTTGACTTCAAGTTGCCCTGCAGTGCCAAGGACCAAGAAGTGCCAAAGGTAACTCTATGTGTGTGGGGGTTAAAGCATGGGAGTGTGTTTGTGTGTGGTGCATATCAAGAAACAGATGCACGCAAACACTCATACTATTAATCACATGGTATTGAAGCTTTTGTGAACTATCATTAATGTATGAGTGCTCACTCAATTTGTTTTTCATGGTGGGCAAATTAATTAGCTACTAGGAACTTGGTTTTTCACCTGCCAACCAGTGCATTCTTTCTTGATTGCGTTAGCCATGAGTTGTATTTTCCAACTTCGTTCTTTTTTAGTTATTGTAGCATTGTTTTGTGTGGTTTTATAACCAATTATGAATGTTATAATCTTGCTTTCTACGTAATTTTACCTTTTGTACGATGTAGGTTATCTTTGTTTTGACAAAACTGAAGTTCTATATCCTACAAATGAATGTTTGGAAAAGGAAATATGTTCATTGAGGAGTTGCTTCTGTAGACCCAACACTCTCCCTGGCTTTATCATAATTAAAAGTTACTACATGTTTGTTTTTGTGCTTGGCTTTATGTTGCATTGATCGGTTTACCTCATTTTGTCTCCTGAAATCTTGCTAATATACTCTAAATACTTTTGTTGGTCAGCTCTGATCTTTCTGATGGTGGAAGTTCTAGATCTTCCAAGTCATGGACTGGGCCTGATCCAAAAACTAAGAAGGTCTGTAGTTTTTTGTCTTTGAATTTCATCTACCATGATAATATATTTCTGCTTGCACCGCTCGGTTACTTTTATGCCAGCTTTTAGTGGTTTCTTTGATTCAGGTTGCATACTTGCATATGTGGCTTGTTGAGCGAAATTTGGACAGCTGTTTCCTTTTGCCTTTTACATAGACTAATGTCAATAGTTTAAGAAAATAAGTCCTAGGGATGTAAATCATCTGCTGAGGCTTCCCTTAATCTTGGATTTATAGTTTCTTATATTGTAGAATGAGTTTTTTTTTTTTTTTTTTTTGCTGCATGGTATCATAGCGATATGTTGTAAACATGATCAGGATCAAGGATTATGTTTTGTAAAACACATATCTCTGTTATGAGTTTTCTACTCATGGTCTTTTGTATTAAAACATTAAATTTCTTCGTTAGGGGACTCTTTAAATTGGTCCTTTTTGACTTATTGCTTTACGAAATCATCAATGAGATGACGATCCATCATTTCATGCTACTGCTCATGCCAAGTTCTGGAAGAAACGGTGATTTTTCGGAAAGGACATAGTTATACAACTTGAGTTGGAAATCAGCCTTAAATGCTGTATATACTATTGTTGAAAATATTGAAGGCTGCATGCCACTTTCATGAGTCATGGGTGACTGTCTTACCAGCATGTCTACTTATCTCAAGGTCACCTTTGATGCAAACTGCTGTGAACTATTGAAATATTCAGCGTAGTTTCTAAATTTAATTTGGTTTTGCAGAAGGGTTCAAGGTTAGGAGGCTACAATGATATACCGTTGGAATTTGTTCAACAGCAGAAGGCATACTTTGAAGATGTTGATGCATTTGAATTGCAAGTAGAGGAAGCTTCAGAAAATGAGTCAGATTAGCCTAACAAAGTAGTATTAGGTTGTGATATACGTCGTACCAACCACACTCCCTGTATATCTTTAGTTGGATCAGTTGACCAAGGTTACATGCTTTACACTGATGTCAAGTATCATGGATAGAGAAAACTTCCTTATGTTATGGTACGCATACATACATAATGCGTTAATACAGCAGAGTTTTCGCCTGGTGTGTTGACATACTCATATCTTGTGCTAACCACAAGCAAAGATCATGTATGAAGTTAGCAGTTTTGTAGTCTGTGCTGCTACCTTCTGGGCTTATATAGCATTATCATATTACATCATGTGGGCATATATTTATATATAGCATTGTCGTATTCTTTTATTATTGAACATTATGTATAGGGTTACCCTTATGTATATCTTGTTTGTGTATACCTGTTGTGTATGCTACTCGGTTAAATGACACGGCTTGCATCTTAAACTCCTTTTTTTTTTTTTTCCTTCCGTTTATATGCCTGTTATTATGAAGCAAGTGATGGGTTCTTTGTTGTACAGGAGATTTTGTGCTTGTATTGGTAATGACTTGTGAGTGTCACAATGATTCTATTGTCCAGCTTCATTTTTACCTCTAATTTTTATGAATCAACTATACTTGAACATGCTCTCTGTAACTCTTTAATCCATAACGCATACGCATCTATCCCAAGCCAGTACTTTCTTCTGTTAATTTTGTTTCTGTGGGACAATAAAATGCATCTATTTGTCATGAACATAGTATGTCTGCGTCATCTCCTACGTGATCAAGTTTAAACATTGCACGTCCATTACAATGACGATGAGCAAAAACAGAGGATGTTTGTTTTTTTCCTCCAGGTTACCTAGACTAGAGTACCAGGTTGAAAATTCCAATATTGTCAAGGTAGCTTTCAAGTTGCAGCGAGAACAGGTATCCTATCGCTGGTCGTTTATACCGTCGAATGAAACTTGGAATTGCACGTTGAAAATGTAGTTATATTTGTTGTTATATACAGCGAGAACGGGTATCCTTCCAATATGACATTGGTTTTGAATTGATGATTGTGGTCCTCCAAAAATGGGATTAGAACAGAATATGTTTCAAAGTTGAGTTGAGTTTGTTATTCGTTGTTCTTCAAGGTGATTGGTACTGAACTATGTTGTCTCAATAATGTATAAGCAAGTTGATTATGAAGTTATTATTTCACGTCGCTAATAAATAAATACTACTACAATGATGTCAATTGTCAATATCGGATTAGAAGGTAGTATGGGACTATGTGATTGGAGTAGCTGGATTCCTTTTTGTGCAACTTGGTATTCCATTCTCAACCCATTTTCGATGGTCCAGAACCAGTTATACCAACAGATTCTCCATGCCGATACTTTACATTGCCCACACCACAAAAGTCATTGATTCTCAGACCTATTACCCGACGTCCCAACCTGATACATAATTTTTCATCTAATAATTTCAAATGAATTCTGACTTCACTCATGTTTAAAGCACTTTGCACAACTTGTGTCGACGTCATAAATTGTTGTCGGCTCTTTTACTAAGGAGCCTGGATTCACTTAAAGTAAGTTTTGAGCTCAAGCCTTTGTGAATGTTAAAAATGGCACTACAACAAGCCAAGAGAAGACCTGGCGGTGGTTGGTGAATTAGTTGGATAGAAAAGCTAATCTCTACTATACAAAATGTCGAGTGAAAATCACACCTCGTTCAGGTTTATGTTTTTATATTTTTTTAATTAATTATTCTTTTTGACAATACAACCTTTGAAATAAGTATATTACAACCACGATTTAAACTATATAATATAACAGTCTCCATATTAACCTATCCGGGATGAATTTTGCAATTTGATTTTGAAATATGAATAGGTGCACCTGAAATGTATCCATTAGAATTTAAACATATATTGTGGAATCTAAATTCTAATCCACAATTTAGCGGAAATGAGAAGTGGCTTTCGACGATTTATTCGGTAAAGAGACTAGACAAGTTAATTGTTGGAGTTGAGTTGTTGACATTTTTGGTTATGGTATTGCCCTGGATGCCAAGCAACTATTATAGTGATGATATAATCGGCAGCAATTTGTGTGCTTCACAAAACCCGTCTCTTCACATATTCAATTTGTCAATACATGCTTCCAGTCCAATCGAGAACAACCCATATCATACGTTTATGTCAATACAACCTCGTCACAACAAAATTTTGGATGTGGCTCTCACAATTTGCGATTTATTGCTCCACATGGAAATGCTACTTATTCTAGGTTCGTTTTAAGTTCTTTCACAAGCATCTTGTACATGCAACTAATACATTTATAATTATTCTATTGACTAATCACATCACATACTAATAAGGTGAGTCTCGTAAGTTATACTATTATAAAACTCCTACTAAACTCGTTTATCTGAATTCAAGTCTTTAAGTCTTTACTACTGGAAAGAGAATCATTGGTTACCCCTAGGATTTATGACATGATTATTGTGTACAATAAGGATGACTTGGAAAAGGAACCATGTCCATAAAATGAGGGTGACATAATTGTGCAACCCTGTTTGGATAATTTTGAAAAGACAAGACAAGATGAGCACTGATATATATCACTAAAAAAGAGCAGATACCATGGATTCAATCGAGATTGTACTGTACTATATGGTATATTCTTATTGATCAACATGCTACTAGAAAGTTAACATTCAATTTATAGAGACGATACATGTCCAATTAGAGAAAGTAGAGTGACATGTTGATTTTATTTCAAGGAATCATGATTTTGATGATCCTCGACTCAAAGACGATTACAAATTTACAATGATGATGATATTGATATTGATATTTCCCTTGAGATAATGTATTGTATGGCTATTGACCAATGAGAAAGAGACACGCACTTCCTATATTACTTAGCCAATCAAATTGAACAACCATAAAACATTTTCCCTAGACTTCAACGATTGACGCTTGATCAATTTTTCGACTGTATCCCCTCACAAATCACATGTACAACTACTTGGGTAACTTTAAACTTCAACATCTCCCCGATATAATACTCCCTCCATTTCGGTTCATCTTATCGCTTGATCGGACACAAATATTAAAAAAAGAATGAATAAAGCAGGAGAAAAGGTGATAAAATAGAAAAAATAGTGAATTAAGTAAGAGAGATTGTGGGGGAGGCATAAGGTGGTGTAGCGGAATGGAGCTGGAGTGGTAAGGAGGAGATGTATGATTCGATTCCTGATAGAGAAATAAGGTGGTTTAGAAGTAGAGAGGTCCTGGTATAAGAGTAGAGTAATTATAATCTATGTTGTTTAAAAAGAATAGAAGAGATTGTAATAAGTATGTAAAAAAGTAGATAAAGTTGGAGAGAGAGTGTATAAAGTTGAAGATGAAATTTTCATTTAAAGGATGAGAATATGAATTTGAGACGGACTAATTAAAATGGAATATGTGAAGATGAAGCTGTGACAGAGGGAGTATAAGGTACCATTGAAGTCTGGACATGTTTAATTTCAGACAATGTTGACGATCTCATTCGGGCTGGTTTCGGGCCAAGCAGGTGGACCATCCGGGCCGTGCTGGTGGGCCCATACGTGCCAGGTCGTAGTAGCCCAGTTATAATAGCACGACCCATTATGACAAAAACATAATATAAGATTTCTTCTTGACAAGCTTGAACATTTGACCACAAAACGAAAGCGGAAAATAACAACTTCTAGAATCATCCGATAGTATGAGCTCAAAAAATGACAACGTAGATGAATACGAATCTGTGGTTTCACAACGGACAATGTGACTAAAACGTATCATTTTGTCGCTGATGACAAGATCCAAATCGTTTTAATGCATCTCAATTTAAGCTTGAATTATGTGCACCTGTCAAAACGACTAAAGTTGCAAATCCAAGCTCAATTGTGCTTACATTGAATCAAGCTTGAGCAACTCGCTCACACGTCTTCAAAAATCTACTACGTTGCTCTCGATTTTTAATATTACGATTCAAAATTTCAATGCCTACAAGACATCAATACCAAAATTTTCAATTCTAGACTCTCTCGAGCACATATACTTGTTTTTAGTATTTTCAATAAATAAAATACATTGAGACTCCAACCAAGTGCAGTTTAGTTGGTAAGACGCTTCACCTCCAACTAATAGATCGGGGTTCGAGTAACCCTTTAGCCGTTTAAAAAAAAAGATACATTAAGACTCCCGTTTAAAAAAAAAAAATTCATTAAGGCTCGTTATTTTTCGAGTCCCAGCCGTGTCCATTTCTTTACTCATTTGATAAGCTATTTATTTTAATATTTTTAATAGATAAATATTAAAGATTTTTTTAACTTTTTAGAGTTCCAGTCAAATTCGTTTCTTACTCGTTTATTTTAGTGAGCCGAACTCATATTCAATCCGGATTGTTTAACATCACAAATTACGCGTTAGCACAAACTTCATTTTTCTTAGTTCATTCAAACAAAACGAAGGCCCTATAACTTGGAAATCCACCAATTCATTCCACAACTACAAGCTCTATAGGGTTTTACTAAAATCTATTAAACTAAATAAGAAAAAGAAAAACAACATTGCATTATCTATTTTCAAAATTTCAATTACCTTGGTCCTCGAATAAACAAATAAATATACTTGCGGTCCTAGAAACACTTTCTGGAAATAAAAAACAAGAAAGTAAGACCACATATATATACGTGCATGTCATTTTTATCCACTTCAGTTGATTCCCTATTAGAGAAAATGAAAAATAAAAAGGAAAAATAATAGCAAAAAATCTTGAAAAAAGTAGCTAGCTAGCTCACGCACCGCTTACATATATATAATGCCAGTTTGGCACCCTTCAAATCCCAATTCCCAAAGTTGCTTCTCCAAAATTAATAATCTTATGTTTCATTAATTAGCAACTTATCAATTCTAACTACTAGCTACTTTTTCTTCATGAGGTTTTGATGAACTCTCTCATCACTCTTTAACTTGCTCCATATATATTTAGGCTTCCAAAATTGTGTCATTCAGCAATTATGGAGGCTAAAGGCTACACCAATGACGGCACCGTCGATCTCCACGGCCGCCCCGTGCTCGCTGATCGCACCGGCAGGTGGAAGGCTTGTGCTTTCCTTGTTGGTATGCTCTAAATTTGAATTACAACGTCTCTTTGTTATGTTTTGGAGTGTCTTACTACACGTTGGTGTTACTACATGGTCTCAGCTTACCAATTAAGTGAGTTTGTGTTATTTGGTGATAGGATATGAAGCGTTTGAGAGAATGGCTTTCTATGGAATAGCATCAAACTTGGTGGTGTACTTGACAAAACAGCTACATGAAGATACTGTGTCATCAGTTCGAAATGTTAACAACTGGTCCGGAGCAGTTTGGATCACTCCAATTTTGGGGGCTTATGTTGCTGATTCTTACTTGGGCCGCTTCTGGACTTTCACCATTTCATCTCTAATCTATGTAATTGTAAGTTACTCTCTCCAAATAAAATTATCAAACTTATCTAATATGTCGAATCTAGTCATTCATATTACTTCTTAGTATTTGTCAGTCGATCTCAACTTCTTTAGGAATGTCATTCGAGTTGAAATTTAATAAGTTTAAAATTTGTTTGTTTATGTGGATATTCAAATTCTGGTTGTACTTAGAGCTAGAATCCATAGTACAATTAGGGTCTAGAAGCTTGGTATGAGTCTAAATGTCTAAGGATTTGTTCTCGTCGATTTATTTTTTTTAAACAGAACTGATATGATTAGAAACAAGCTTTTTACCATCGTGATTAGTTTCTGATCTTTTGGTCTTTAATCACTCACAAGACACGTGTTGTGCATCTACTATTGAAAATTTGGATTCTTCACATGACACGACACGACCCGACACGATGATCAAGTTGCGAGGTCACAAGCTTCCGAGGTTAAATATCTGCTAAACTTTCCATTAATGTTGCTCCACTTACGTGCACAATACTTAGTGGACCATCTGTTTAGATAATATTTGTGGGCCAAAATGAGATTGTGGGCTTTGCTCGTAAATTATCTGTCATTTAGCAGGTTCACCACATACTTATGTTCAGTGTCTTCGACTCACTCAAAGGGTAGTTGTGTTGCTAGGCCAATATTTTTCTTTTCATAAATGCATTATCACATAATGTAGGCGGTACTTGTTCAAATTCTTGATCATTCGATGAACTTCTTGTCGGGTTAGGATTCCATTCTAACTCGATCTTGAGGTTTCGTATAACATACGTTTCCCTCAGAATATACTTGAGGTGTACATCTATTTTGGTAATCGATTAATTAGTGATTTGAATAATTAGATTACCTTATGAATAACGCAGATCGTTAATTAAGGAGTAGTTACAGTAAAAAAGAAAAAGTGAAATGAGGAGAGTGTTATGAAAATTTAAAACTCTTACTAAGTGAATTGAGATTTTCAAAACCACTAACACATGCCTATAATGAGTTTCTTAAGATTACTTTTAAAAAGGACAATATATTGACATTTGTCATATTGATTAGGGAATGGTGCTCTTGACATTGGCGGTTTCCATCAAGTTCTTGAAGCCCACATGTGAAAATGGAGTTTGTAGCAAGGCCACCTCAACTCAAATTGCATTTTTCTACACGTCTCTTTACATAATAGCAATAGGGGCTGGTGGAACAAAGCCCAACATTTCAACATTTGGTGCAGACCAATTTGATGATATGAATCCCCAAGAAAAGAAGCTCAAGGCATCTTTCTTCAATTGGTGGATGTTTAGTACCTTCACTGGTGCACTGATTGCTACACTTGCCCTTGTTTATATCCAAGAAAATGTCGGATGGGGATTGGGGTATGGAATCCCAACAGTTGGAATTATAGTATCGTTGGTTATCTTCTATATTGGAACTCCGAAGTACAGACATAAAGTAAGACGGACAAACCATCCGACTCGGGGTCTTGTAAGAGTCATTACTACCGCGTTTGCTAATGCCAAGGTCGAACTTCCCAGTCATGTGTCAGAGCTTCATGAGCTCGACAACCAATTTTATACTACCACGGGAAGACGCAGACTCTATCATACTCTGAATTTCAGGTAATTTTTGTTTAAAAAAACATGTAACAAGACGTGTATATACTAGTCAATCAAACGACTAATAAATAGACCTAACACGGTTGGAGAATTAAGTGGTGAATGATAACGTTGTGACTTGAGGTGTGCGTCAATTTAATTAGTACCACATAGAGATTCCATCACCAATAAGCTTAGGGAAATTGCACCTTTGAATTGAAGTGCTTTAAGGACCATACTGTGTCCACATTCATGGCTAGGCAGTGACTTTATCCTCCATTTTTTAGGGCATGCGCATGATGCATGTGCATTCCCAAATTTGCATAAGTATTCATTTGGTCCACACTTTGTACAATGACATCCATAAGTTAAAGATATGCCAAAATTGTGTGCTCGTGTAGCTACACGAATCAGAGTTGGCACACTATGTTAAAAGCCTTTTAACATAGTGTGCCGTCCCAATAGAACCCTTTTAGCATTGTGTACCGTCCCAATAGAACTCGATCAGATTCGTTTAGCTACGCAGGCACACAATTTTGGACAACGCATCATCAAAAAAGATAATAAACAAGATCAGAAATGGATCCAAGAGTTCTACAGTGGACTGAATTTCTAAAAACAAGAAATTTGCTTTTCTCAAATTCATCCAACACATATGGTTTAACTTCCATGTATAGTTTCTTGACTCACATGTAACATGTTAAATTTCCAGGTTCTTGGACAAAGCTGCAATAAAGCAAGAAATCTCAACAACGACTACCCCATCAAGGCCACCATGTACAGTCACTCAAGTTGAGGAAACCAAACTAGTACTTGGCATGGCCATGATATGGCTAGTCACACTAATCCCTAGCACCATCTGGGCTCAAATCAACACTCTATTTGTCAAGCAGGGCACCACAATGGACCGCCATTTCGGTCCAAACTTCCAAATACCGGCAGCCTCATTAGGCTCCTTCGTTACACTCTCCATGTTACTCTCTGTCCCAGTGTACGACCGTTACTTTGTCCCCTTTATGCGGAAAGAAACAGGTAATCCACGTGGGATCACCTTGTTGCAACGGCTAGGTATTGGATTCGTTATCCAAATACTAGCCATAGCAATTGCTTACATAGTCGAGGTGAAAAGAATGCACGTTATAAAAGTCCACCAAATCAGCAGTCGAGATGCAGTGGTCCCGATGAGCATTCTAAGCTTACTTCCTCAATATGTTCTCCTAGGTGTGGCTGATGTGTTCAATGCCATTGGATTGCTCGAGTTTTTCTATGACCAATCCCCCGAAGAGCTGCAAAGCCTCGGGACAACGTTTTTTACAAGTGGGATAGGTGTGGGGAACTTTTTGAACAGCTTTCTTGTGACTGTGGTTGATGAGATCACAGGGAAAGATGGAGGAAAAAGTTGGATTGGGAAGAATGTGAATGATTCACATTTGGACTATTACTATGGGTTCCTTTTGATATTATCTGGTGTCAATTTGGCTGCATTTTTGGTGGCTTCAAAGAAGTATGTGTACAAAAGGGAATCACCAGAGATTAAAGATGGATGTGTACTACTACAGATGGAAGGAAAATCCTTGGACATGTCTCCTTTGAGCTTGCAAGTTTAAGCAGTGTACTTGCTTTATTTCTGATGGGAAAATTTTCAAAAGTTTTCCTCAACATGCTCTGTTTATATACCAATTTTATTTAGATGTAGACAATTAGGTTTCATTTGATGCATGTCCATAGTTATGATTTATAAGGAAGAAGAAATTATATAAGGCTCCTTACTTCAAAATATATATAGGGTTATTTATATATAAACCCAATTTTTTTGTGTAACACATACAACGCGGCCCATGTTGTTAGTTATTTTCGTCAAAGTTAGTTAAACCGTTTGCTTCTCAATTAGGAAAAATATTTATGAAGTCATCAAACAACTTTATGATGTCATAATCACAATTTTAACTTTTAAAAGTACCTCAGTAAAAGTAAAATGTCGTAGTGGGTTTGAATATAACTTTTTTTAATATAAACCAAAACTTGATATATTAAACACCATTCCATTTAATTTCACATTTTAATCTAGGTGTTTTCTTTTTAAGCTGTAACATTTGTTAATTCAAAATGTCACCGAGAGCATAATAAATTTGAACAAATCAAATTAGACTCAGTTCTATTTAATTAAAATTTTATTAAACTGAATTGAATAAAACTAAATTAAATTGAATAGTAAAATATAAATTATAATTAAGTAGAATTGAACTGAATTGAAATTAAATTGAACTGAATAAGTCATCTAGATCATTACTGCAAATGATATTCCCAACTAGTACTAATCCGTGACGATGTCTCGAGATGGTTTACTTCAAATATAAGTAAATAAATTCTAACTTCAATTTGTAAGGAATTCCAAGTTATAATATGAAGTCTAATTATGTTTGGTACATGTTTTTGGAAAGCGTAAAAGTTGTTCCAAACAACTTCATGATTGGTATGCGGTCACCCGATCATACACACAAAGAATTATTATTTTACAAACATAATTTTATATGTTGTTTTTACCAACCCCTCCCCGCACTTGGTATGTGCCACTCCGCAAAACACAACGATTTTACTAAGTTTAATGGTACACGGAGATGTATCCCAAGTGCAAATCTTATGTATAAGGAGACGTGGAGAAACGATTGATGATATGTACATATGTAGATTTAATATTTGTTTTGGTGAGAAAATAAATTTATTCGGCTAGTAGGCATTGCATATCATCAAAATGGACATTATATTTCGGTCGGTATTGGTTTTGTTTTCAGTATTCTTTAATTTTTCAATTTTTTGGAACAACCCTAATCTGTTCACAAAAATAATAATACCTCTCGCAACTCATGACGTTATGGTTATGATACTGGTACAATTTCATAAGGAAAAGTATATATTTTCAATTGCCAAGAACACTTAAAACAATATAAATTCATCCTCTATAAGTTAATTATAAAAGATGAATTTTGTATTACATTACATCCCATTTAGGTGTTATTGAATTCACATTAGCAAATTGATATGTATACTCAGATATAGATACATAGTAAGTTTTGAAGAATGCATCTCAATAGTAGGAAGTGTACATGATACTTTGCTACCAAATTCCATGAAATATATATAGAAATTCCCCTTGACACTTACCCCTATTTGATCAGATTTAGGGCATCCGTATATGAAAATTCATGCATACAATTTTAAATTCAAAGAAAGGGTATATAATCCATCATACCAATTAGAAAAGCAATATATGTCAATCTTTGAGACTTTCTTCATTCACAAACCAAACAGATCACTTGTGTGACTCTTCAAGGCTTAGGTGCATCGAATAGAACTGACGATTCACCCCCTTAACCATTACTTACCAAAGAAGCAGTCCAAGGACAATTAAGACAACGAGTCTAAATGACACCTAATAGAGATGAAATTATACTAACAAATAATGAAATCACTCACCTAGTGACAATTTCGTCAACTTAATGGACCAAAAAACTTACTTAAATTAGCGCTATGTTACACAAATAAACACGATACCCATGTTACTACGTTACATAATCTTTTTTTAATTTATAAAATATTATGTTTCAGTACTTACGGTCAACTAAACCAAGTTTCATCCTTGCCCATCCTCTAAATCATGAAGTAGTAATGTCACAAATTTTCTAACGACATTATACAACAATGTATCCACAAATCACAACGTACCATACAAAATGAGATATGCTAAAATCCCTAGCATCATTATCATAATTTCTCCCAATTTCAAGACACCATCTCACAGTGCAATATAACAGATTGATCTCGATAAAAGTTCATATCCGATAGAAAAGAATAGAACAACAATCCTAGATCTGTATAAATACATTAGTTTAGTTAAACAGCCGTCCGTCAAATGAGTAAAGAGCTCGATCTCTAGATCGATGGCATAAAGAAGGTAGCTGGATCTTGGAATGTTACAATGAATATGTAAAGGGACATTTTGATAATTTGTCTGGATTTGAGTGCTCGATTTATGCGAACTTACAGGGTGTAGGTTTAGCCCGTGATTTCTTGGATGCACCAGCATCTTTTATGACGACACGGTGCGAGTAAATTTAGTTGCATTTTCGGTGATGAAAATATGAAATTTTCATACTTGCTTTTGCGCTATGACGATCTCAGTTAAATTGCAGGAACCTACACAGATAAGAATGGAAATCAGACCTATCAAAACTTCATACGAAACCATTTGAGCAGCTAACCTTAATACCCCCTAGATAAATAACTAATTATTAGAGAGTTTGTACTTATACCCCTTCTTAAATATTATATGTACCTGAGAGAGTACCCTGAGAATGTTTCTATTCCATCTATAGAATACTATAGTAAAGGGTAGGTAACTTGAGTATTTCTACGTAACAAAGGAAAAATTTATAACTCTAAAATCATTTTAGAAAAAGAGTAATAGGTGAGTACATTAATTATTTATCTACCCTTTAAATCCTTTGAAAAAGGAAAATATACCTATAATGAGTGAAAAATAAAAAATAGAGAGAGATATTCGTTGTTTGTGTGGTCTCAGGCATAAAACTTCCGTCGAAGGATAGGATTCAGTGTATTGGAAAATGTTGTCGATGTGAAATAGAAAGTATAAAAGATAGGACACGAAGTGATGCGAGAAAACCGAATTCTTACATGCGCCAAGTTCTGGGTTATATGCAAAATAAATATATGGGTGAATTTCTTTTAATACCCTTCTTAGATGATCTAATTACAATTTGTTCCCTATTAGTTCAACAATAATATATAAGTCCATTTCTCCATATATTTCCATATTTTGTCAATTTGAAAAGGTATCCTTTATTCCTTCATAATTCAACTTAAATTCTTTATTTTTTATTTTTATTTTATGTTGAGTGCCTTATTTATTGGTTGATAACATGAATTAAAAAATTATAGGGGTCTTTTATAATTTTTAAAATATAATTATAATTTTCATAATATAAGTAGTTTATGGACTTAATTGTAAAATCAGAAATAAATTTTCAAAACAATTGAAAGTTTTACTGAATTTGATTTTTTTTGGGGGGGAGGACAATAGAGCTCACCGGAAATGGCCGAAGCTTTGTAAATAACTCTGATAGAGCTGTGTACAAGTCCATTCAGAGTTATTTTAATAGCTCAAATGGAGAATTGAAGTTATTTTCACAGCTCCATTCGGAGCATCTACGGTTGGAGCTGTAAATTGCAACTTCGGTCAGAGCTAAAACAATTCTTGTGGAGAAACTCCACAGGCAGCAACTCCGGCCACCAAAGTTGTGGAAACATGAGCTTATTGGAACTGTTTACACAGTTTTGGCCACTTTTCAATTTTTACCTTTTCCATTTTTGAATTTCTAGCAAAATTTTCTTTTTATTTTAACTATTTATTTATTACTTTGTTCAATAAGGATATTCTACATGCGATTTATGAAAACCATATATATTTTTAATTTTTTGGTTTATATCTTCTATGTTAAACTGTCACTTCTAGGTCAAATTACAATTGTCTGCTACTAATTTGCTATTCTTTGATATGTTTGCAATATCGTTACTAAAAATGTTGTCAATATTTTAATATTTTTTTTGTTTTTGTTTTTTCATTTGTATTTCTTAAGTTCAGGGCTCTACACTGGGCAAGTATCGATCTCCGTATTTAAATTTAAACAAAATTGATGTATAGAATTTGTGTAAGCCACATCAGATGGAGTTATACGTGTAGTATAATAATTAATTTATCATTTACTTATAGAATTCACAGGCATCTCACTTAGCGCGGTGCATCATTCTAATACTTAATAAATGTTCATTTTATAAAATTTTATTATTTTATTTTATTTATTAAATTCATATTTTATTTTAGTGAATAAAATAATTATTTAATTAGTAATAATATCATAGGTTGTTGTTAATGCATTTGTCTTGTCACGAATGATTCAAATATATTCCAAATATTTTTAATTATTTTGTAAATAAAATTATATGATATTCAATAAATGCTTTATGTAATGCTAGCATATAAAAAATGGACAGTCATAGATATGCATTTTAAATTTTATTATTTCATTTTATCTTATTTAATAAATTCTTATTTTATTTTAATTTATAAAATAATTTATTTAATTAATAATAATATTCAAGAGTGGTGTTTATGGATTAGTCTTGTAAGACGAATTCAAATATATGTTCAAAATATTTTTCGGATATTTATAGATAAAGTTATATTACATTTATTAAAATTTGTCTATGTAATATGGTACCAACAAATAAACTAACTAAACATGGAGACATAAAACGTCAATACCTAAAATAAAATGAAGTAATAATGGAAGGTTTTGGATTATTCATTTTATTGTTGCTAATTCCACAAAATTCATTGAGATTGAGAATGATTATGGGTGGAGATAGCCTATTAACTTTAAATAACTAGTACTGACCCGTGGCGTTGTCACGAAATATTTTATTTTTGTATACGTTATATTGTAAGGAAAAATATAAGTTAATTAAAGGTAATTCAAAAAGTAACAATAATATCCAATGTAAAAGTAACAGTGCACCGACCAATATGAAAGACAAAATAAAACTTATGAGTTACATAACACCTCCTTATAAACCACATTGATTGTAGTATATGTGAGTTTCCTTTCTTCATCTAAGATCAACACTTTCAAGCCCTTTTTGCTCGTGACTCTAAAGAAAGCAACATACAATTGATCATGGCTGAATACTGGTGTTGGGAGGTAAAGCTCTACACGGGACAATGATTGTCCTTACGATTTGTTTATACTCATAGCATAACAAACAGAGATGGGAAACGACCTCCTTTGAAACATGATGAGGAATTTAGTAACATCGGACAGAGTCAAAATCATATGTGCTATAAGAACCTTTTGACATGCATTCTTTCCAGATATCATTTTAGCCTCAATGACTTGTTTCGTAATTTCACTCACAATCAGACGTGTCCCGTTAGTCCTAAAGCTTAGTCTACATTTCCCAATAGCATAATAGGACATCCAACTTTGAGACAGATTCGTCGATAAACACTATTTCTCAGAAACCTTGGGGGGTTTCTGATACTTAATTTTAGAGAACGGAAGACTTTAAGCGATAGATAAACGTTAGTGTGCTTTGTAGTAATAATGTGTGAATGTGTGTTGCTAAAATGTAAATGTAATAAGTAAATAATACAACAACTTATTGTGGTTTTTGGAGGTGGCATAATCCTCCAACTAGTTCACTTCGGCCTTTCTGAGACTTAGAATCCACTAGAATATACAATTGAGTTCACCTTACAATATATCCTATTCTAAGATCCTTACAAAGAGATGGTTCCCAACCAGATGTCCCCCCTGAGTTTTTCCCTAGCTTCTAAAGCCAAGTACTTCCTGTACTCAAGATAACCTTGGAGCTTTTACTTGATTTCCCAAAGCAAGTACTTCATGTACTCCACGCCTTGATGGTATTGGTTATATGATTTTTGTCAGGCTTCTCTTTTAT
>JAYMSP010002952.1:0-21773 GCA_036897095.1 Plantago elongata
ACAACGTGGAACCCATCCCAAGTCTTGCCATTGCAGCTGTTAATGCTTGCTGAGACAACAGAAGCTCGACTTAGACAAGGAAAAGCAATGTCATCCAGGTACCATGAACTAAAAAGAATACGTACATACGCCTGTAACTGTAGAGATATGTACTGGAATATTTAAATTATTGTATTTTTCATAATAATAATTTATTAAAATAAGTATATAATAGACCATTCTTCCCCTTTACTGAAGGAGCTATAAAGGACACCTATAAATGGTACCCGATAAACCTTCTTAATAAATGGTTTTATAAAATTTATAAAAGATTAATGGAGTATGTTCGTTTTATAAGGTCACTTAAATAGCTTTAATCCCTTCGCACAAATATAGAATATACTCATTTATACTAGATTACTCTGTCTAATAATTTACTTGAGTACTAATTTTAGTAGGTAGTCACTTTCCCTTATGTAACCATTTACTCTATGAAGAGTTCTTTAAACGCTCTTTTATTGATGTATACTTTTACCTGCTAACCGATTTGATACATTGTCTAGCGAGTATTCTAAAATGAATCTCGAAGAAGGAATCACATGGGAAGGGGGTTCGAACTTACGAGATGGCCATAAAAGCCGAAAGATCAATCGAGCAGTATCTCGCAATTTCCCTCATCTTTTTCAAAAAGGCTGAAATTGAACACTCCTTCAGCGGTAAAATTGTATTTTTATTTTCGCAAAATCAAAATTCGTAAGGCTTTCAATTTCAGATTACACACGTTCACTGCTAATCAGTTAATTTCAAATCACACAATTAATGCACTAATATTTCAGGTAGCATATTTTCATTGTGTCAACCAAAGGAAAAGATGATACAACTACAGATTAAGCACTTCAAAAAAATCAGTTCACCCAAACGAATTCAAGTAATAATTCAGTTAACTAATAGAATTTCATTCAGAAGGACCAACCAACTAAGGTATATAAATATAACTTATAAATATTAACGAGTTACAATAAATTTAAAAGTTCAATCTTGTAAGGAGTGAATTGATTATTTTCATTATTCTTTAGTATAGCTTCTGCGGATAGATGGAACTGTTTAGATTAATTATGCATGCAAGACTTAATAAGTACAAAGTATTTTATATATTTATATATAAATGTACAGGAGATTTAAGAATTAAATGGTCGAAATAGGGTATATAGTTTGATGAGAAGAATACAAACATCTTCTTTAATTCAGGAGATCTTGGCAAGTATACTATATAAGAAATAGGGTAATAAATATTTTATATAGGAGAAGTTGTCAAGTAGTGAGATTGATCGAGAGATCTCTGCTTAGTTTTGTTGCTCCAGGAATATTGGACTCGACAGACTGCAAAAGGTTACTAGGAATAATGATATGTATATGTTCATCTTAGCATATGGCCCCATATTTATAACACCACAATTTGGCATCTTCACAATTTATGAAACATAAGGAACATGACATTTTCACCACATGCGCTGTCAACTCCTAAGTATTAAAAAGTGATCCATAATGCAATTCTTTTAATTTAGTTTATTATAAAGGTTATGCGGAACGTTTACAAAATATGCTCAGTCTCCATTTGCTTAAAATTGTAGTACATATAGGTCCTTCCTTTCTCAATAACGTGTTTAATCTTAAATTTGGTAAGTATAATATAAAGAGTAAAATATATTGAAATAACGATTACTGATTGAGTTCTAATGTTAAAAATTACTCCGTCCGTCTCGAATAATTTCATACATTTATCATTTTCATCCATTCCACAGAATGTTATACATTATTAAAGAAAGAAAATTTACTCCACCACTAATAAATAATAAACAATCTCAACTTTACATATAAATTACACATTTTACCACTAAAAATTATAATTTTCTTCATCTTTCTTATTTATTATTATTATTATTTTAATTTTTTATATAAAATTACGCGACGATCTTAACGTAGGAAGTAAGGCTGCAACATTGTTGTGAGGCCGTTATATGTTATGGTGGTAGCTTATTTAGACAACAATAATAAGTTGATTTATATGATAGTGTAGCAGTGTACTGGTCTTATTTTTGCGCTTGGATGATCTAGGTTAATATTGGCTGTGGGACTGTCCTGGCTGCTTGACTTGCATGGCATAGTTGCATTGTAAACCAATATTCTATCTAGTTATAAGGGATTCCACTACACATGTTAGCTTAATTTCTCTACAGACGTTATGAACAACTTCCTCTTCTAACATAACTACACATCTATATATCTCTGTCAAAATAAGAGTTCTCCATATGAGTTTGGACATATCTCCTATTTGAATAATATTCAAAATCTTCACAATCTTGCAAACTCCAGACCACATACACTCTCTATCAGATTAGGATTTTATATCCCAACTCCTAAGTTCATGCGCTTTAAGAAAATTGAGCTCTAATTTTGGTCTTTGTGACAGAGCTGCTTCCATTAATTCCAGATATGGAGCTCTGTTTTGAGAGCTTTTACTTTCTGAAGGTGGAAGCTCCATTATTAAAGCTATGTTCTTCGACTGAAAATTTATTTAGTCCAATTTATTTCATTTCAACTCTGCTTAGTTATAATTTATATTTTACTCCAAGTTCAGTTTAGTTCCCATTCAGTTCAGTTCCGTAAATTTCAATTAAAGAGAACAAATTCTAAATCGGAAACCCTGTTTTCGGAGCTGCCATTATATCTGCCAATTACTCTTTCTAAATGAATTCATATACTAGAATAGTGACTGATGTTTCCAGGCAACAACTAAGAATTAAGCTTGACATTGTTACGATCTCTAACTCAGAGAAGAAACAACGACCTAGTGATCTATGAATTTCAACTTGGCCTGGATGGGTGTAAGGTCGACTAATCGCATCATTCTCACAGCCACACAATACTTAATCTACTCTGCAAATCGTACCACTCTTCATCTTCTTCACTTCCTGTGTTAGATATCTCATGAGCTCATAATCTCACATGTTTCAACAACTATGTTTAGTACTAAAGTTTCTACTACTCATAACTTATTTCTGCTACTAGAAAACAACGACACGATTTCTCTATAGCAAAACCCAACTGCATATATAGTTCACAGGGTATTCAGTTCCGTTCAGCACGTTGGAAGATTGGCACTAATTAGTTAGGTGTGTACAATTGGAACCTTTTTACTTCGATCAGACTGGAACCTCGACTACTCTAAGAACTTTCTTGCAGTAGTTGGTCGATATTGCTTTTACCTAATGATTATCTATGAACAAGTAGCCCAAATTGTAAGTGTCAAAAGAGGCTGCTAATAATTGCCCAAACTAATTAAAGGCAAGGACTTGGACATAGTCCTGCAGTATGGGATTGATTGAAGAATCAAAAAGTATTGGGATTGATTGAAGATCATTCTCTAGATTTTCACTGACAGAACAAGACACTCTCAATTAATTAAGTTTACTGTCTAAACTTTTCAGTCATTGAAATTAGGTAAATAGTACCGCAATCAGGTAAATGCCACTCCATACTACCAATCGGATTAAATTGAGGTATGGTAAGGAAGAATTAAAAAGTATGGGATTGATTGAAGATCATTCTGTAGATTTTCACGAACAAGACACTCCCAATCAATCAAGTCTACTGCCTATACTTTTCAGTCATTGCAATGAGGTAAATAGTACCGCAATCAGGTAAATGTCACTCCGTACTACCAATCAAATTAAATTGAGGTATGGTAAGGAAGAATTAAAAAGTATGGGACTTGTACTATCACAATGTTTCGGGACTTGTACTATCACAACACCATAACACCATCAGTGTTCCAGTTGGAATATGGGCTGTTATAAGATTTTAGACAAAATTTTGGTATGTATTTCTTTCAGTATTCATTAGTCTTCAAAAAAAGTATTCCTCAAGTTCACAAGTCTAACTTTTCCATGTGAAATGTAACATTTCTAGTGTGTAGATCATGTATAGTTTAGCTTCTTTCAAAAATCTTAAATTTTTCATTTCAGATGTATGTTCATTCTGATGCATTGTCATTTAAATATGCACTAGGAGTTTATGAGATTATAGAGAATGTGCAATTTTGCAGGATAACATTGAAATAAATTATAAATTATAATTGAATTATCTTAAATACAATTATAAATTATATATATAAAAATTCAATTTAAATTGAAATAATTCAATTTAAATTTTATATCAAATAATTTGTTAAATTATGACAACCGTCATCTTCATTATAAATATCTCAAAATCATGTCAATAGTCATTTTAAAGCCAAACCAATCAAACATCCCCAAAAACTAGAATGACTTGTGATAAGTGACAACAAATCAATCTAAAATGCTTGATCATGATAGCACGAGTTAATTTTCAATAAATATGATTATCTATCCCTTTATGACAAGAAGATTGCAAATAAGATAATTAAACTTGTATTACAAGTTTTCTACCGGCGGCTTTGTCGCGTTAAGGTTCATTAACTGTCTCATCCCAATTTCGACAGTGACACCTAACTAGCTTCAGCATCTACTGCCACGTGTAGACCTTTCATTGGCTTGACTATTGGGAGTACGGTTGTTTCGTGAAATAACAGAGCATGTGAAGCCATTTCCGGTTCTTTCTCGGTTTATTGCTACTCGCGGGTCCCTATACCTAATTTTAATTCTGTTTTACCCTTTTTACCTTTTTATTTACTTTTCACCCCTTTTCAAGTTTTTGTCCAGTTTGTAGCAAACTATTGTCACGAGAATGGGCAAGGATGTTAGGAGATAATACAAAATTGAAGAGGTGAAAAAAAGGCAATGGTGTTAATGAGGTAGCAAGCTATTATGAGTTATTACTTGTCCGGTAATGTTTTGTTTCAACTATTATTGGTAATTACATATTTAATTATTTTATATATCAAAGTTAAAGTATGTATAATAATGAATACAATATATGGCAGGGAGAGATGACATATATTACAATGTGATTACATTTTTCTTTTCACAAAATTTATTTCATCAAATTACTATAATTTTAGTAATGAATATACATATTTACCAGTGAACACCTCCAAGGCTTCTCTTTCTTATTGACACATGTCACATTCACATTCATTATTTTTCTTGTTTTTAAATTTTAGTTTTGTTCACATTAAAATGTTTATAACTTGAAAAATAAAAATGTAAAAAATAAATAAAAATCACCAACAATTTTGATATTTAGTGTACAAACATTAGTGCAAATAAGTTGTACTTCAGGTGCTGTATATTTGATCATTGAGGGCTGATTGGTATAGAATTTGAATGGGTATTTGGATGGATTTTGGTGAAATTGTGTTTGGAATGGAATTGAAATGGGGTATTTAAAGTGTATTTTAGGCCAAATCACTGTTCATCGAGCCAAATGGACCGATTACAATTGTATGGCAATCAGCCCCTTAAATTACATGTGCACTTTTCACAAAATCTTATAGGATATTATTTATATATAACTCATTTGACGTGATTTATATTATAAATAAAATCATTCAAAATATCAATCAATATGTTTGTTTCTCAAATGAAATAGACTCTTATGTAATATGAAAAAACATGTCAAGAACAATAACTACAAGCAATTGTTGGACTATCAAGGGAAGCTTGGGTGCACAAGCCTGACGCAAGATGAAAGCCTCGTGGAATTATGGGTACTATTTGATACGAATAAAAATGAATGGGCAAAGAAGATGGTGATCAACTTGGAGAATGTGGAACCACATTATCCGTCTCCAACAGGTTACTACAATGCAGAGATAGCGGTTATGAAGTCGTTTGGAGAGTATGTTTTCTACAAGCTCCATGACACTCGGAACAGTGTGGTGAGAGTCCAAGAGGCGATAACAGCTCGAGAGATTTTCCAGTTTCGATTTGATTTAGAGCGTGTTAATCTCGGGCTAGAATGAGATGTTAGCTCTACTGATCGAAACCAACATTAGTGATAGACTGAAATTCAGATTACATCATTACTAGAAGTGAGAAAGATCCAAGAGTCCATTGAATTGAAGAAAATCTTACTTAAGAATTTGATGAGAAAAAATTTACGAGGATGTGCTGTGTTTCAACCAAAACAAAGAAAGAAAACACAAAACTGTTTGCACTATCTTCTTACACAGTCCTTCAACTCAACTCTGCTCCTTCTAACTTCACACAACACGTCTTCTTACACAGTCCTTCAACTCTGCTCCTTCTAACTTCACATAACACTCAGGTTTGCAGTATCTTCTTCTAGATATGAATCTATAAAGACTCCTAAATTTCATAACTCACCCTATAATTCGTGACAACTACATATACATATCAAGAAATAATGTGCATTGAGCGCATAGAGTTTCGCTAGTTTGGCATACTCAGTCCTCCTTTCAACCCAATCGGTAATTTAGCTTTGGCATACCCATCCCCTTGTAAGTAAGAAAAAGGTGAAGTCTATAATTATTTATTAATTTAATCTTCACGTAAAAAAGCTTGATTTCAAATTAAAAAACACTTCATTTTATAGTAAAATTTATCAGTAAAGTATGCGGAGCTCAAAAAAAATAAAATCATAATGTTGAACTTGTGACAGTTGCCTAAACTTTACAATCATTGCAATTAGGTAAATAGTACCACAATCAGATTACAGTCATTGCAATTAGATAAATAGTACCACAATCGGATAAATACCAATACGTACTCCCAATCTGCAATCCTAGTATTAGTAATAAAAACATTGTAACATGAGGTAAAACAGGTAAAATCAACTTAACAAAGTAATTGCCAGTATGACACCCAAACAGATTTGAATTATCAAAACAATACTTTTGTGATATGTTTCCGAACTAAGATACACAATCAAAATATCCTAAAAAACTGCAATGGTAGCAAACGAATCACGCTGCACTCTTCTTGAGCTTAGCGAGTTCCTGCCTAACAACACCGGCCCTCTGCAAACAAAATTAAAGAAAACAAATAAGATTTGACAAAAAATAGATTTTGGAAGCAATTACTTGGTTAAGAGTTTAAGACAATAACATGCTAGTTATAACATAAATTTGGGATAAAAAGGTCAAAGCACACAGCATAGAATAGAGGAAAGTTGATTTTTGCTTCACACATAATACAAAATGAGTCTCCGTTACTTTTCAATTCATTTTCTTGCAGTACTACAAGTTATGAGCAGGGGATTTAAGTGAATAGGCTCCAAAATGAAACCACCAACGGCAGTAATGAAACAACCAAAGGTTCACATGGAGACTGACACAACAAAAATCTAGGTGAGCTTACTGACCATTCACACAGAACGACAGCCATTTAGCTGATGTGTGACTGGCTAATTAGCCACCATAATTGATATTCAAAAGTTACAGTTTTGGTTCTAATCTAGTTACTTTCAATCACATAAGCAATAATCATTACTAATAGGAAACATGACATTCATATATAAACCAAAATGAAAATGAAGCTTTCTAACGGACCTTGATTTTGGCCAACATTAGCTTGAATCGATCAAAATCGTTCAAGGCAGCTCTCCTTTTCTGGACGATAAGCTTCCTTCCCCAAGAACTCTTTTCCCACTTGCCCTTAACATCTATCAACAAAATATAGAAATCTCAATCTCACTGTTGAGCATCGCCAGACAAGATTTACAATTTAAAGTGCTCCTAATTTCAGTTACTCACCAGCTGCCTCCATCGCGGCAACAAGGGTTTTCTTCTTAGGAACCCTTTTAATGTCAACCGTGATGTCCGTGAGTTGAAGCCTCTTGAAGTTCATCTGAGTCCTTTCCATATCCGGTGAATCTACAAGAGCCTGCATGCATTGAACATCAAAATTCAGTCCACTAATCATAAACCATTCAATAAATCAAGAACATATGATACACAAAATGCTAGCGATGGCATTAAAAGCATACAACAAAGACAGCCATATAGGCCAATATTTACTACCAGTAGCTTAAGAAACTAAATAGTGGGGTATGGAAAGAGGAGACAAATATAGATTGATTGAGCTTGATACATTTCCAATTGACCAAAAAACAATAAAGGTACAATCTTTAGAGTAAGATTAGATAAAGCAAATAAACAAAACACAACTAGAAATGTTGTTTGAAGATCCCAATCATTTGTCATCTAACAAATAAGCTAAACACAACACTTGAACAAGATCTACTCCACATTTTCAATCAGGGCAATTTTAAACCACATTATTGAATGCTCACAGCTGACTCCAGGTAAAAACTTGAATAAAAATACAAGGTCATGTAGGCAATCAAAATCAAAAGAAAAGGTAAAATGCAGTGAACTATAATAAACTGGTAAAAATGGAGATGATTAGAGAAATAAACAAACCCGGTTCTGGTCGATGACATCAACGATGACTACGAGACTGCCATAGTCCTTCCCGTAGTTGACAAGAGCTACTCTTCCGATCTCAACGTACCTCTTGAACGGCTGCAATACAATCAAATCACAAAAACATAAATATCAGAAAACAAAATCCAAATTAAGGATGAGATTTTGAGAAATTTCGTAACACAGATTAGAAGCATACCATTTTCGCTTCCCGATTGGTAGAGCCGGTAGGGAGAGAATGAAGAAGAAGAAGAAGTGAGATAGATAGTGTATATTAGGGTTTACAGGTCTAGGGTTTCTAGTTTAATATTTGGGCTTTGAATTGTTAAGCCCACAAAGTAAATCTATCTACTATTCTAATTGATGGACTTGGGCCAGTCCAGTGTGGTTGCACAATTATGAGAGGTTCACATTGGACTGAGGGAGCATGTTATGAGTTCAATTTTATTTATTAAGTTTGAATTCATATTCTCGAATTTTACAATTTTGATAAATTGAATAATATGTCCGTCGGATCGATTTAATATGATTGTAATATTGATATTTTAACAAATAAAAAGATTTCTTAAAGTTTGCAGACTTTTAAAAATTGCTCCGGGCTGCTTCTATTTGTGTTTGCTTGAAAACTATGAAAAATCATTTATAAAGTGTTAAAATAGCGCAAGTTATAAGATTCATAAAGTAATTTTTTTAAATGTAGTCTTTATTTCACATTATTATAGACTATTCAATTAGTTAATTTACCATTGACTATATAGGTCATCTAATATTGACAATTAACCATAGCTCTTGTCCGTCTGTGATGTTTGATCGATCGGGTCAATCTCATTTACCATAGGCATATGGAACTATGAAAGCATTATTGGTCCAATGCAATTAGAGGACATGCTATTCATAACGAACATTATACTATGTTAAACAATCGCATCAAACTCTGTACCTTTCTTGCTCTACAATAGTGTTTTCTAATTTTGTTGACTTAATTATTTCTCTAGTTTGTCGGCAAATACTTGTGCTGTTGTACAATCCATTAAAATCACTAGTGGAATTCTATATTTAGCTCATTGTCTTGTGTTTTTGAGTGAAATTCTTAATCATAACAGATTTCATATGCAACATAAATTTAGACCTTTACTCTTAACGGGGCATCAGGAACAAGAGTTGATCAGTGCCATTGAATTTGTTGAAAGTTTTTTCTTTAACACCATTTTGCCTACCATTGTGTGAGTCTTTTCTTTCTCCACACATATTTTCACAAACACACTGCTACCTAATTTCTTCTCTTATTCATATTAGGCCAGCAATTACTCTCCTAAACTTGAAGAAACTACCAAAAAGAAGCCATCTTTAGCACAAGGTGGCATTGTCTTTACTTAAAAAGGATTTTTTGGTTTCTTGATCACTCTGAGAAGAAGTTACCGACATGTCTACCAAAATGAAAGGCCTTTTAAAGGGGCTAAGATACATTTCCCAAATATTCGGTACCTGCGTTTAATCATTATTCGTCTTTACATCATATGGTCATTATCATTAGTTTCTTGATTATTCGAAAACAACATCAAACACTGTTTTGTACAGATGAGGAGGATACAGATCAAGAAATCCAGATCGGCTATCCCACGGATGTGAAGCATGTTGCTCATATAGGTTCTGATGGACCATCTGATGTACATGACACGCCAAGCTGGGTATTAACTTGATTCAAATGAATAAAAGTTTGCATTTTGCTTCTTTTGTCTTTCTAATTTTGATGTCAAGACGGTTAATGTGGAAAAGGAGATGTTTAGTTTGGCCATGTGCTGTTTTTATGCAGATGAAAGAGTTTAAATCAGAGACAGAACAAGTCCAGGCTTCATCAACACGTTCTCTAAGAGAGGACCGTGGAATCAAATCAGGTTCTGGATTCCATCCTATCCATTTGTTCATAAATTTTAAATATAAACCGAGTTTGTTAGGCCTTGCACAAATTCACAAATGTTGTGTTCACGTTTTTCTGTATTGATGTTTGAATGCCGATGTGGTTTGTCTCGCAGAGTTGAGAGGTAGCAAATCGCAAAAACCCGAAGGTCTCCCTGATTTACCAAGATCCTCTAGGCGCAATTTAATGCCTGATAAAAGCGAATGTGACTCACCATTGAAGAAAGAATCCAAATCGAAACAATCAAGAAGACAAAATTCCAAGGAGTATTCTGAAGGTGGTGCTAAATCCACAAGAAAGATGCAGGACGCAAGCATGACGAATGTCATTTCACCTTCCGGGGAGCTGTCAGAAGTGCCCAAGAAAATGCGCAGAAAGAAATCAAAGGAACTAAGTAGCGGTGGTGGTGGATCTTCAAAATTGCGTTTGAAAGGGGATACTAACAATGGCTCTTCCAGCTCCAACTATTTGGAAAATGGCTCTGCCTCTAAGGCCATACTGCAGACGTCTGAGACCCATCAAGCGAATCCTATTCCAAATTTAGATGGGGACTACAGATGATCGCATAAAACATAGTTATGTTCTTCTTTTTCTTCTCTTATTACTATAATTTTGGTTGCATATACTAAGTTTTGGCATAGGTAGCTAGCTGCACCTCTCATGCAAATCCGCCATGGATCTTGGTGCTTGGAAGCACATTGTTGAGATTCAGAAGAGTAGTGCTAGTTCCCTCAGGTGTTCAAAGATTGGCACATAATCTAAAATACCAGGTAGCGCTACTTCTTCGCGTTTTTATGACTTATAAGTCATATTTAGTGTTCGTAAATGTACCTCGTCACTTTTACTTATTACTTCAAACGATAACTCGGTGAATTGATTTTAAGCTCTGTTGTATGACAGTAGAAGATAATCTTAGTCCCGTGCACTGTATAATGGGACCAAAAATTTACGATGGGATGATTGAATTTGCTGAATTCATTGATGTGATCATCTTGAATGCCACAAAATCATCTGCTGATTTCTGATAATTGGTCATTATTAGTATATTTGTCAATTTTGTCCTTGTGCATATAGATATTCATGTCCAGTCCCCTTCAATCCAGAAATAGGTGATAAACTAGAATAAAGAAGCATCATCATAAATTAATACACAGGGCATTGTTTCAGTAAAAAGTATAGTAGAATGGGAAAACGTGAACAACTTTTATCACAATTGACAAAAGCACAACAATGAAAGATCAGTAGGATGATATAGACAAACTTTGTATAATTTAGACTCGTAAGCATCACTAAACATTACCTATCCAAAGTTCAAAATGTGTTTTTGTTTTATTGATTTATCACCGGTATACATTACGTGCAACAACTCCGGCTCCGGGGGATTAATGCCGGACACGGCTCTACCAGTTGAGATTTTTACATCCAAAGTTCAAAATGTCAATACTCACCCAGTAGGCATTTTTACACAATCTCAGCTATCAAGTACTATCATGTTTATCACATCTATGACCTACCTAACCTGGTCATTTCAAAAACAAAAAAGAGTCCTAATTTATTTTACCTTAAAACCTCCAAAACAAGAAACAGAACCCAACAAACACCTATTGCAAGAGAAGCACGCTGTATTAGCCCTGAACACGAACTTTCATCGAAAAGAGCAGTTTCAGGAATCAACATCCTCCGGCACGCCTTCATGTCACCAGTGTTACCACTAGTGTTAGCGAAAACCGACCGCTCGACACAAAGGTCCACATTGCCCTCCAATTTCAACTTCCCACCGAGTTTCGACACAAAACCAGGAGAGAACGGAATCCTGCCACTCAGACTATTATTCTCCAAATTCAGCTCACTCACAAACTCCAACCCTTCAAACTCCTCAGGAACAGTCCCTTCAAGCCTGTTGTTATCAAGTCCTAAATAACAAAGATTTCTCAAATTCACCCCCATAGAGTTGGGAATCTTGCCAACAAGTCCTACTCCAGAAAGCCCAATTGCCTTTACACCCCCAAGATTCTCCCATATTTCCGGAATCTGCCCTCCAAGCAAATTACCACTCATATACACCTCCTTCAAACTCCCCATTTCACCCAAAAACAGAGGAATCCCAAAATTACCAAACTTGTTGTAGCTCAAATCAAGAAACTCCAGCTTCTTCAACCCCTTCAAATCAGGAACTTTCCCAGAAAACCCATTGTAGCTCAAATCAATCTTCAACAACTCACTCAAATCCCCAACTGACGCATCAACATTCCCCTGAAACTCATTCTGGCTCAAATCAAGAATTTTCAAACTCTTCATACCCCCAAAATTAAAAATCTCACCTTTAAACCTGTTTCTGGAAAGAGTCACCTGCTCCAAATTCACCAACTCATCAAACGAAACGTTACCATACACACCACTCCCTGTCAAAACCAGCCTCCTCAAACTCGTCATGTTCCCAATTTTTCCCTCTATCGACCCGACCAAACCCGAATTTTCGACGAAAACCAGCTCTTCCAGCTCCAAGGATGAGAAATCAGGAAAATAGATTTTGGTCTCGGTGAAGCATTTGTAGAAGAAGAGCTTCCTGAGGTGTGTGAGTGGGAGTAAAAGTGTGGTGTCGAGGGTGGAATTGGAACTACAGGGTGGGTTCGGTGAGTAATCGGAAACGTAGCCGAAGCTGAGCTCGGCTACGTGAGGAGGTGAGTAGTCATCGGAGTAGTCGCAAACGACACCGTGTGGGGCGGAGGAGCAGAGATCGTCAGGGAAAAGTGTCCGCCATGGGTAGTCCGAGTTTATCGACTCGAGGACTCGGTACACCGATTCTTGCTCGGCCGAGTTGAGCAGTGGCTGTGAAATGACAAGAATGGGCATGAAGCTGATAAAGAGAGTGAGTGAAAACTTTGCCATTGTTGTCACTGAGAGGTGAGTATAGAGAGGGTAGTAAATGTTGCAGTGTATATATATATACATACAGTGGGGGCCTGGAGGGAGGTGATTAAGATATGAGTAATGAGAGAGTATATTGGTTGGTGTTCCAAGTTGAAAGATGGAAAAAAGGGTAGAGGATCAATTAGCAGGATTGTTGTGCAGAGATTTGCTTTACTGTTTTGTTGCAACGTTTTTTCATGTAATATGGATGGGGTGGGGTGGGGTGTGGAATGACAATTTTGGGGTTTGTCTGTTATAGCATGGAGATAGGGTGGCAAGTGAAGAAGACAAAGAGAGACTAGAGTGGGGTTGATATGCAGAGGAAAGGACAATTGTGGTGTTATTGTGCAAGGACGACAGATACCAGCTACAATTAAGCTGATGGTTTAGCGTGACTTTTAACTTTTTCTTCTTTTTGGTTGAGAAATTCATAGGTTGCAGTTGCATTATCATTTCAAATTTTCATTTAATGTATCAAGTTACTTAGATGAAAATTGTAATGATCCAGTCTCTTGCATGCCGTATCCCGATCCTTTGAGCCGGCACAATTACTCACCGGGGTGATATGTTGATTTTATTATATTAGTACAAGTCATTTTCCGCGCACTTTAATTTCACTCGTGCGCAAAGTGGGAAACTTCCCAGTTGATTACCCATCCTAGAATTATTTCAGAGTTAACGTTCTAGGTGAATTCTCAAAAAGAAATGTGAAATTTGTTAATATGATAATGTTCTCAATTGTTTTAAACTCTTTGAACTTTGACCTGAATGTTTAGGACTTTATTGCAACAATTGAAATCGATCACCTCTAATTACTCCTCGAGTATGATGTAGTTTTGTTTAAAAGTTAATGTATATAACATGGATCTTTTACGATAATAAATAATAAGAATATATTCCATTCATTCTGCATAAGATACATCAATTAATCCTTTTTTGTATAGTTCAAAATTTATAACCAATGTTTGAAGGAAAAAAGATGTGTAAATGGCCGATAGTACACACGTTACTCATACACAGGGGGTAAAATGCGTTTAAACTTAAAAGGTTATCAATTTTATCTTTCGTGAATGGATAATATATCATCCGGTCAAGTTGACAAAATTTACATTACCATTAAAATTTTACTCTACAGTCTACACATACGTTATAATAACCAACGGATTATAAGGAATAGGTTAATTAAACCACCAGACAATTAATTGCATTTATATGTCTTTTACTTTTCCATTATTGATATACGGGTGACTTGTCCTTTTTAAGCATTCCTATATTGTTGTGCTGAGAACAAAATGCATTGGGTGCATGGATAAAAGGGATTTGAACCTCGATCGCCTGATACATTGTCTGAATTCCCTTTACTAGTGCAATGAACATGACAAAAATTAATCAAGCAAGGATAGAGGAGGAGATTATCAAACAGTACGAGTTATTAAAACATAGTTAAAATTTTTATAAATAAATACAAGTTTACAATATGTATAATAATACACTATTAGATCTAGACCTAAAAAAATTATAAATATAAATCACAAAATTATAATTGAGTTATCTTAAATACAAATATAAATTATATATATAAAAATTCAATTTAAATTTTATGTCAAATAATCTGTTAAATTATGACAACCGTCATCTTCATTGCAAATATCTCAAAATCACGTCAACGGTTATTTTGAAGCCAAACCAATCAAACATCCCCAAAACTAGAATGACTTGTGATAAGTGATAACAAATCAATCTAAAATGATTAGTTTTATAGGACTTTTATGATAACTTGATCATGATAGCACGAGTTAATTTTCAATAAATATGTTTATCTATCCCTTTATGACAAGAAGATTGCTAATAAGAGAATTAAACTTGTATTACAAGTTTTCTACCGGACAAAAGCAGCCGGAGCCAACAAGGACACGGCGGCTTTGTCGCGTTAAGGTTCATTAACTGTCTCATCCCAATTTCGACAGTGACACCTAACTACCTTCAGCATCTACAGCCACGTGTAGACCTTTCATTGGCTTGACTATTGGGAGTACGGTTGTTTCGTGAAATAACAGAGCATGCGAATGCCATTTCCGGTTCTCTTTCTCAGTTTATTGCTACTCGCGGGTCCCTATACCTAATTTTAATTATGTTTTACCCTTTTTACCTTTTTTATTTACTTTTCACCCCTTTTCAAGTTTTTGTCCAGCTTGTAGCAAACTATTTTCACGAGAATGGGCAAGGATGTTAGGAGATAATACAAAATTGAAGAGGTGAAAAAAAGGCAATGGTGTTAATGAGGTAGCAAGCTATTATGAGTTATTACTTGTCCTGGTAATTTTTTGTTTCAATTATTATTGATAATTACATATTGAATTATTTTATATATTAAAGTTAAAGTATGTATAATAATGAATACAATATATGGCAGGGAGAGATGACATATCGTACAATGTGATTACATTTTCCTTTCCACAAAATTTGTTTCATCAAATTATTATAATTTTAATGTTGAATATACATATTTACCCCATAAATTACAATGAAAACCTCCAAGCATTCTCCTTCTTATTGACACATGTCACATTCACATTCATTATTTTTTTTGTTTCTAAATTTTTGTTTTGTCCACTTTAAAATGTTTATAACTTGAAAAATAAAAATTTTAAAAATAAATAAAAATCACCAACAATTTTATATTTTCGAGATCTATAAATAAAGATCATCTCAATTATGTTTAAATTATTTTTTCATATGTATAAAAATCACTAACAACTTTGTTTGAATTTTAAAAAATGGTAAAACAATTCAAAAAATACAATGATACTAATTTTAACTTATAAACTCTCTTATAAATATCTTGATATATAAGAATAATCATTTATATTAAAAAAAATACCGGTACCCAAATTCGATGTTCGATGCCCGGTATTCGTATTCGATGTCCGTTCTTCGTGTTCTATGTCCGCCACTCGTCTCCAAATGCACGATACCCGTGTTTGATGTCCGATATCCGTAAGCAATGCTCGGTAACCGTAAAGATTGCCTTGTGTGTGTTCGATGTCCATTCTGATATTCGAATTCGATGCTCGATACTCGTGTTCGGTGTCCGGTATCCATATTCAATGTCCGTCACCCGTGTCTGATGTTCGGTATCCGTAAGCAATGCCCAACAACCGCACGAATTGTCCATTATCCGCCCGTCACCCGTATCCAATGCAGGATACTCGTGTTTGATGTCCGGTATCCGTAAGCAATGCCTGGTAACTACACTCATTACCCGGTATATGTGTATGATGCCTAGCTCGGCTACCCTATATGATTATCATATCATGCTAGTTTAATTATATCTCAACATAATAAAATTGCACTTTTGAACTCGTTTTATAATTTATTAATATTCAAATCAAGTCGTTAGTGATTTCTATAGATCTCGAAAAAATAATTCAAACATAGTCAAGAGCGGTGGTCTCTATTCATATATCTCGAAAAAAAATATAGTTGTTGGTAATTTTTATTTATTTTTATCATTTTTTATTTTAAGTTATAGACATTTTAAATTGGATAAAATCAAATTGTTTCATGACCAAATCACGTACGAAGAGCTTGTTGTTCGAAGTTACATCGATAGTTCATGAAGTATTCGAATGAATCCCAAACTACATGAGAACATCGATAGCGTGATGGTTGTGGTGGCCTTTGCACAAACAATCTAGAAACTCATCCGGTACTAAGAAATTATCTTGCCCATTTCAAGTGAAGATCGTGGAGAAGGGACTAAACGAGTGGAGAGTTGTTGTGCAGAAGAATCACGAAAGACACAATCATGAACTCGGGAAATACCCCCATTGGCACACTTCCACATCGAAGTTGACCGACGAAGAACGCGTGCGAGTAATACAGATGTTGCGTTTCGAAAAATCGCCAAGAGATACGCTTGTTCAGCTTAAGGTTGAATTCGAAACCGACTGCAGTGGGTTACGACACATATACAATGCCGATCAGAAAACTCAACGAGAGGAGATGGTTGAAATGGATCCAATGGATACTTTCAGTATTTGTTACGACAACATAGCTACATATATTATGTCATCAAACATCCAAGTACTAATATAATGGCTTTTTTTTTAGCTCATCCTAACACAAAGTCATTATTGTGGTTGTTCCCCAAGTTGTCCTCATGGATGCCACGTACAAGACTAATATGTACGACCTGCCCTTAGTAGAAGTGATTGGCGTCTTACCGATAGAACAAAACTACCACATCACTTTCTTCTTCATCTCAAACGAGAAGACATCAAGTTACATGAATATAGCAAATGCACTAAACTGGATTGCAGGATCATGAGTTGATGAACGACAATATTGGTTTACACTACCATATATGGGGTTGCTAGTAGCTACGACATATCAACGAGTCTTTTGCGCATATGTAACAGTTGGATCTTTCACATACTTGCCATTGGAATGTCGTACGGACATGGAATCAGCTTCCTCGGACCCCCCCCCCCCCAAACTGTAGATCAAGGGGGGCCAGCCGCTTTTGTCCAAAATCATTGGTTCAGACTTCGCGTTGGTCGAGAAAGTACACTTCCACCACTGTCGCCAAACTGGGAGTATGTAACTGAGGCAAGAATAATGCATTGGCAACAACATTATGCCGTTCGACTACGCAGTAGTTTACGTTGTAGTCAATTAAAATTTTAGAAAATTGTTCGCTTTCGACTAATGTTCTGTTGCGTATTTTCATAATGTAAGTAAACAGATTAAAATTTCATGTTCTAAAAATAATTATTCCTCTACGTTTATATTTTCATAAAAAAATCGACTTGGAAGAACTGGCCGGTTTTAAAACCGGCCTTTTAATCAAGTGGCTAGTTTTAAAACCGGCCATTTGACGAGGTGGCCAGTTTTAAAACCGGCCGCCTGATGAAGTAGCTGGTTTTAAAACCGGCCAGTTCATCAACTCATTAAAAAAAAAACCAAAAATAACTAATCCTGAATATATGGCTGGTTTTTAAACCGGCCATATCAAGAAGTAAACCGGCCACTTCATCATTTTCGGACTTCTTCATTTTTTTTTCGTTACTTATTTAATGTTTATAAACATTATTATAACCGATTTGTTTTCCAAAAAAATAAAATTAATAAAAATTTTGATTGTTTTTACTGTTTTTATTTAGTGTTCGGTTTTATGTTATTGAGTTTCGATAAACGAATTTTTTCAATTCTTCATCAAATTTATAAGTTTGTTTTTTACTAGGGGCATTTGTGTCTAGGTACAAAATTTTGTGTTACGCTTAGTCGAAAATGTGTTGCATTTAATATTCACGAAAAATTGAAAGAAATGCAGTGGATTAGTGAAAAACACATATGTGGGATACCAACATAGAGCGGAGATATTGAAATGTATATGTACCGCGTATATCATTTTACCAATATATTTTTGCTGATTGATATGGATTGTAAATTTGCAGTATCAATTTGTTTGATGAAATTTTGATATACTGTACATTGCTTTTAACTAGGGTAAAAAGCACAAAAACCCCTTCTATTATACAATATAAGCACAAAATACATTCAATTATTAAAATTATACTAAATTCCTTCAAATATAAATATATATTGTATGAGGCACCCTCAATTACTTTTATTGCTCCTGAAACAATAACAATCCCTCCTTATCCCCTTAATTATCAAAATCTCTCCAAATGTTTATGAATATAGCAGAAAATTGAAACTATCAATTGATAAATATGTTCTTTCACATACAAAAAATGAAAAATGAGATCGGACATTATTCATGATTATAGAATTACGTCTTCAATGTTGTCTAATACTATGAATTCCAGAAATCGTGACCATCTTTGATCCTTAGGTCGGTGTTTCTTTCTATTCTTTTAACAATTGTAATGATGTACCATTATAACTTATAAGATTAAATGAAAAACTAAATACACAAAGAATCAATAAAAAGAATAAATAAACAATGATCCTGCGACTATGCAATGAAAATACCTTTACTCATTAATGGTTACCAAATGCTCAATGTTTTTTTTCCTTCAAAGTGTTCGTAGCCGAGTGGCAAGCTGAGACACCCATATTTAAAAGGTCAAGGATTCGATCTTTCAAAATGGGTGATATTTATCCTCTGTATAGAGAATTATTAAAAAAAGTTATTGATGATGAGTATTTATTCGATTGACTATTGTAATTGTAATATCGTATCTACAAAAAAGCTTAATTTTTTTTTAATAATGTTAGTGTTCTGCGGAATCGGAGATATTCGGGTCCTTTATTTATTTAATTATATTCTAATTTATTACAGTTTGATAAATTAAAAATTACTATAATTTATTTATAAAAAATAGGGGTAAGTTAATAACATTATTATAGGTATAAATAATCTTATTTTCTCCTTGTGAAGCGCATTTTAATTATACAAGTAAATTTGACATGCGGAATCGGCGTGTTTTTTTAATATTAAATTTTAATTTTTTAAAAGTAAACATGTTCGTTCATGTGAATTCTTCGCACGCGATTATATGTTTGACTAATAATTTCTTAATTTTACATGAGTAGTTTTAGGAAAAATGATATCCTGAAGGTATGAAAGTAGTGGGGAAACTACTTTTGACTTTCGGGACTAATAACTACTTTGAATTATTTGATTAGTATTAGTTACAAGCAAATTTGACAAGCGAATTTTGTGTGTTAATTTTTTTTAAAGTAAAATTGTTCGTTCACGTGAATTCTTCACACACGATTATATGCTTAATTTACAATTTCTTAATTTTATATGGATAATTTTAATAAAAATAATATCCTAAAACTATGAAAGTAGTGGGAAGTTACATTTGAGATTGATAACTACTTTGAATTATTTTGGACTATTTTTTCGACGATTTGGGAGGATTTGGTGCAATGTTGATAAGTGAGAGTCAATCTTGCTATGTTTATTAACGTTTCAGGGGATTTTGTATAATTTTGATAGTTGGAGGTATATCATACAATGAAAATTAATATTTTTGAGAATTTAGTGTAATTTTTATAATTGGGTGTATTTCGTACTTGTTTAGTATGATTGGATGGGTTTGGTGTAGTTTACCCCTTTTAACTATCCATGTTGTAAAGTTTTTAGCAACTTTTCTCAATGTCTTTCTTTATCTTCACTAAGTTGAATGCTTTTTTTTGTCGTGGAAAGCTTGATATGATCAGTTATGTTCAAAGATATTCAAAAGCTTGTACTAGTTGATCAATTGAGTTGTACTTGTTCAGTTGCTCCATAGGATTGTTTGGTAACAAATTCGTACCATTGTTTTGAATTGTGACATTCAAATAGCGTTATGATCGTATTACATATCTTCAAAACAATTAAATTGGTATGGCATATCCGTATAAACCAATTATAGAGGAAGAGTTGAAATTAAAGTTATTTGAAATAGAGTTTCTTTTATTTTAAAAAATAAATTTAATCTTGACTTATATTTTCTTCGTCTCCGAGAGCTCCATCTAAAACAACCTAAACAAATCCCATAAATCGGCTCTTACCTCCTAATTCTACACTCTTGGTCCAAAATAAGTCCACAACTAAAATATAGGTCCAGAAAGAGGTCAGCAGGCCAATGCAACCCGGCCCAAACTAATTCGCTTAACCAAAGACGAATTCAATGACCTATTCGATTGTTAAAATACCAAATCCGTAAATTCCAACATTTTCCAATTGTACCACACTTTCCAATTAAAAGTCACCATTTACGATACCACGTAATATTTTTCATATACAATTTTAATTACATACTATGATTTACTTAACTGCCAGCTTTTAGTTTCTTAATTTAAAACTTGATTACAGTTTAAAGGTTGATAATTACATTTTGATTTTGGTATAAAGTCTTTACATGTGCATGAGATCTCAATTATCTTTAACCAATAATTTCAGAGAATCAAACCAAAATTATGTTTCCAAAACGTGTCAATTCGTTTTCCCCGCATGTATATATTCACAACAATGTCATTACCAAGCTGCAATACTCATCAATGGACTATAGTGTAATTAAGCGAAAATTCAAAAACCAACCTCCACAGGCTCCACCGCCTCTACCACCACCGGCCAACATGCTACCAAGGCCGTCGTTCAACATGGGCCCACATGTGGAGGAAATCGACCACGTGGCACGTATGAACCGTGCTAGGAGCATAGAGTATACTGACGCTAGGACATGGAAAATGAATTTTAGTGATCCAGTCCGACAATTCTTTCTACAACAATAATCTTAACCATAGGTACGAGTTCAGTTATCCAACGGGAGGGTATCCATATCATCCGGGTCCGTTCCAACAAATGCCCCTTCCTCCTCCAGATTATCACCGTGCTCTTCCACGTCCATTTGTGTTACCTCCCCCCAGTAACCATCATCACCGCGGTCTCCCTGGACCACCAAGCAGACTTCCGCTGCCTCCACCAGATTATTATCATCCACCACTGCCTCCGGACATGTATTCGTATAGGCAACCGCATTATGGTGATCGGAACCCCAATGGCTGCATGATAATGTGATGAGAATTTGGTGTTATGTTTTCTGATATATAGATAATAATTCCTCTATATTACTA
>JAYMSP010002953.1:0-21772 GCA_036897095.1 Plantago elongata
TGACTTTTACATGCATGTGTTGAATTGTGTGAAAATCTGTTGATTGCAATTACTTGATCCGGACATTGTGTATTATGAAATTCACCCTTGAACTTTGTACCTTAGACAGGAGTTAGTTGGACGTCCAGGAAGTACCATTTGCTGACGAGGCTGACTTTTAGAAGCTACTAGTCTCTTTGTACAGTAAGACTTCGTACTTTTGGCCTGTATAATATTAACATGTAGTTGAGTTTTGGATATGTTATACTTTTGGATTGTAGATACGCTGATACCAATAGCCACTTGCATGTATATTGTTTTGAAAATGCTTTCGCTAAAACTCTGATGTAAATTTTGTTTGAAAAATCATCATACTAGCCCGTGTGGTTGGCTCTTTACACTGTGATGTTTGTCTGTGTGACTGATAAGTGGATAAGGCTTCGTGTGGGCGGGGGAATGTTCACATGGCCGGTCACGCCAACGGCCGGAGTGGTGGATATGTTATTAAATGAATAGTAAGTGTAGTGGGACCCACGATGAGGTCTCGGGGCGCAACAACTTGCACGACAGTTGTTCAAGAAGTCTCAATTCTACTCATACCGGATGAATCCTGATCAAAGTGTCATTGAACAATTCGCAGTGTTCAATAAGATGCTTGATGATTTGGATAGAATCGAAGATTCAAGGTTACCGGATGAGGATAAGGCTATTATTCTCCTAATCTCTCTGCCAAAGTCTTATGAAAGCATTAGAGATGCTATTGCTTTCACTAGACAAAAGAAAGTCACTCTCGAAGAGGTTAGATGTTTGACTAGACATAAAGAACAGCAAAAGGATTCTTTGAAGAATGGCAGTGTGCATGGTGATGGACTTATGGTGAGGAGTTACAACAACAAACCAAAGTTTCAACCACGATATCAAAAGAACAAGTTCAACAAGGAGGTGAAAGGAAAATCACCTGTTGTGATGCCAAATGTTAATAGAGAAACCAGGATCTGTCCCCATTGCAAGAAACCTGGGCATCTCAAGAAGAATTTCTTTCTTGTCAAGAGACAGAAGGAAGGAAATGGGGTTGGACCTTCAAATGAATTTGCAGGAAATGTGGAATTCGATGGTGAAATGCTGAAAAATATAGAGGTGCTTAATATTACTGGAGAACAAGCCAGTGATGAGTGGATCTTGGGCTCTAGATGCTCATTTCACATATGTCCTTACAAGGAGTGGTTTACCAATCTAAAGATGACATATGGTGAAAATGTGATGTTGGGAAATGACATGATATGCAGCATACCAGGAACTGGAAATGTACGACTAAAGATGGATGATGATTCTGTGAAGCTCCTCACAAATGTCAGGTATATTCCTGACCTCAAAAGAAATTTAATATCCCCGGGAACCTTAGAGGATAATGGTTTCAAGTTCACTGCTGAAAATGGTGTGCTCACTATCTATAATAGAATGCATAAGCCGTTATGAGTGGTACAAGAAGAAACAAGCTATACTACATGTAGTGTAGAGTAGTTACAGGTGATGTAGCAGTAGCTAGCATCAATGACACTTAATTATGGCATAAGAGATTAGCTCATGTAAGTGAAAAGGGCATACATGAGCTGCACAAGAAGCAAGTCTTTGATACTAGTAAATTAGAGAAACTACAAACCTGTGAAGAATGTATTATGGGAAAGGCAAAGAGAAATTCATTCCCCACTAGAACACACACCAGTACATCTCCCCTAGATTATATTCACTTAGACCTTTGGGGGCCTTCTAAGGTTCAAACTAATGGTGGGGGGAGGTATTTTAGGTCTCTGATAGATGACTATACCAAGAAAGTATGGGTCTATGTCATAAAGCACAAGAGTGATGCCTTCTCCAAGTTTAAAGAGTGGTGTGCAGAAGTTGAGAATGAGAAAGGCATGAAGGTTAAAGTCCTGAGAACTGACAATGGCCTGGAGTTTCTATCTGGGGAATTCAATCACTACTGTAGTGAAAGGGGCATCAAGAGACATATGACTATACCAGGTACTCCACAACAGAATGGCCTGGTAGAGAGAATGAATAGAACTCTCCTAGAAAGGACAAGGTGTATCATATTTCAAGCTGGTGTACCCAAGTCATTTTGGGGAGAAGCTATCACCACGGTGTGCTATTTGGATTTCTTAATAAACTATTAGTTAATAATTAATCTCTAGTACATATGTCTTTATAATGAGGGACTCCTGTAATAAAACACCATCCTCAGCTATAGAGATGTAAACCACTAAAGAGATGTGGTATGGAGAAACTAAGAGCTACTTTCACTTAAGAATATTTGGTTGTTTGACCTATGCTCACATTAGACAAGATAAACTGGAGCCAAGAGCACAAAAGTGTGTGTTTATAGGATACCCCAAAGGGGTGAAGGGTTATAAGCTCTGGTGTACAGAGAAGAGCTCTCAAAGGGTGATAATTAGTAGGGATGCTACATTTGATGAGCTAACTTTCCCATACAAGAGCAGTGAAACTTCACTCTCTACAGACATGCATAACTTCAGGGATTCTGAGATTGAGGTGGAGCTTGTGCGTGATAGTGGACAAATTGAAGAAAAGCATGATGAGATCATTGAACCACCATCACCACAAGAAGCTGAACAACATCAACAAACCCCTGAGCTTGATAATTCTCACAACATACCTGCAAGGGATGAAGCACCAACTACAGTTACAAATGAGAATCAAAATCAATTGGATAATGATGGTGTAAACCAACCTGTGGTACAAAGGAGAAAATACACGAAAAGAAAGGAAGCTCCAGTGATCAATGAGGAAATCAGGAACTTCTAGCTTATACAGAGAGAGGAGAGAGCACAAGGAACCTAAGATGTATGGTTTCAGCAATATTGTTTCTTACTCTCTGAGCACATGTCAGGACATTGAGTATCATGAACCTCAAAATTTCCATGAAGCCAGTATTAGTGCTGAGAAACAAGAATGGATGCTTGCCATGCAGGAAGAGCTATTATCTTTAGAGAAGAATAAAACCTGGGAGTTAGTGAACAACCCTCAAAACAAGAGAATAGTCAACTGGATATATAAAAGAAAGATTGAAGTTACCACTACTGAACAGATTAGATACAAGGCAAGATTGGTTGCCAGGGAATTCACACTGAAGGAAGGAGTTGACTACAATTACATTTTCTCTCCAGTAGTCAAACACACCTCCATAAGGATCTTGCTAGGAATGGTAACTCAATTTGATATGGAACTTCAACAGCTGGATGTCAAAACTGCATTTTTACATGGGGATCTTGTAGCAATCGTCTGCATGTGAAGGTTTCATTCATCCTGAAAACCAAGATAAATTGTCTGCTGGAGAAATCATTATATGGACTAAAACAAAGTCCCAAACAATGGTATAAGAAATTCAATGAGTATATGGAAGAAATTGGTTTTACTAAGTCTGAATTTGACAGTTGTGTGTATTTGAAGAAAGGGGAAACTAAAATCAGCACATTCTTGTTACAATATGTTGATGACATGCTTATTGCAAGTAGCTGCATTGATGAGATAACTAAAGTAAAGAAGCAGTTCAACAACAGGTTTGAGATGAAGATTTAGGAAATGCTATAAGGATTCTAGGCATGGACATTCATAGAGACAGGAAAGTTGGGTCTCTAAAGCTAAGTCAGAGTAATTACATGTTGAAAGTGCTGCAGAGATTTCATATGCAAGAATGCAAATCTAGTAGCATTCCTATCGCTCAACAATTTATATTTGGAACAGAGCCCTGATACTCAAGAGCAGGTGGATCATATGAGTAAAATACCCTGTGCTAATGCCATTGGAAGCATAATGTCTGTTATGGAGTGTAGCACACCTAATGTGGCTTATGCTATAAGTGTAACTAGCAGATATATGTTCAATCCCGGGGAACAACATTGGAATGATGTGAAGTGTATACTCAGGTACTTGAAAGGATCCACATTTTGGGTATTAAGTTCTGCAGGAATAAGAAATGGGAGATATGTAGATGCTGATTATGCAGCAAATTTGGATAATAGGAGATCCCAGTCTGGCTATATCTTCACATTGTTTGGATAAGCTATCAGTTGGAAGTCAAATCTTCAGAATGTTTGTTGCTTTATCAACAACTGAGGTTAGAGTATATGGCAATTACTAAAGCTGTGAAGGAAGGATTATGGTTGAAAGGTATACTGTGGGAATTTGGGTTAAAGTAAGGAGCTATTACCATTTTAAGTGACAGTCAAAGTGCAATATATCTATCAAAACATGAGATCTTTCATGAGAGGTCCAAGCATATTGATGCAAGACTGCATTTTGTGAGAGATATTATGGAGAAGGGTGAAGTGAAAATCACAAAGGTCTCTACACTGGAAAATGCAGTAGACATGTTGACAATTGATCCCATCCAAGTTCTTGCATTGTCTAAGCTTGGTTGAAGTTGAGAATGGTTGACGAAGGAGCACAGGGTGCTGGAAGCTACTATCAGGTGATTAGATAGTAGCTAATAAAGAGAAGGTGATAAAGTGCTATTACTTCTGAAATGCTTCTCATCAAGGTGGAGATTGTGAAGTTTTGTGGGTGTTTCGAGCTTTTACAGAAGTGTGTGGATCCATTTGCAATTTACAGTTCGAGTTTGTTACAACTGGAAGGGAGAAAACGTAATATAATGCGTTTAGTTGAAACGCGTTTTCGTCTCAGCTGTTGGATTGATTGTATCTGTTGAAATCGAACGGTTCACGTACACTTGGCGGTTTCTTCTCCGGCTTGAAGTATAAAACAGAGTAGGAAGAATATCTTGCTTAATTCTCACGCAAACTAGTTCAATTTCACCGATTTTCTTGCTCTCTGTGATAGTCAATTGAGTGTGTTGTTGTTGTTGTTGTTATGAGTTTAGGAGTTGAATTCGGTGCTATAATTCTAGCTCCATTCTCTGTAACAATGTGTAATCGAGAAGACGACGAAGTAATAAAGCTTTTGATTCTCCGTGGATGTAGATCTAAATTTATCCAATCAAACCACGTAAATTGCTTTGTGTCTTACTTACTTTAGTTTATACGATTGTTTGGTTATTTGTGATCGGCGTTATTGATCGGAATTCTCCACAATAACCAAGGTGATTTCAGTTTGTGACTCGTCTAACTCTAAACCATGTTGGTAATAATTGGGACACAAATTATGAATACTAGGTTGGACTAAATCCCATAATTAGCGCCAAATAAAGACCATGCTCTGCTCTATGAGACTATGAGCATTGACTGCATGTCCATCTTGTTGCGTCAAACACAAGATAAGCTAGAAATGTCAACTAGTTTAGTTGAGTCAACCTAAATAACTGTGTCTCACAGTGTTAACTACATACATCACCTAGCTCATGACCACGCCCTCAAGACAAGGCCAATCCCTTTTCATGAATCCATGCCAAGCATTGATTGATCTACCCAAATCCATTGATCTAATGCGTAACTCTCAGGTGAATAGTGTAAACTCTCCTAAACCAAGAACTATAGTCGTAGTATTCGTGTAAAAAATGAGATACCAATGCAAGATATATCAGATGCAAAAATTAGTAAACACTTGGTAGTACATCACTAGGAAAGCAACCATTTGTCTATGATTCTCAGGTGAATTACATGATCCCTGTCCGTTTGTGGTGACCAAAAATGGAAACACCAGGTTATAGTAACTTCAGGGAACAGATTGCAAGTGTCATTTCTCTCATACAAAAACTAGGAATTTGGAGATTTACAATTTCAGGTAATGGATCTATACATTAATGAGATTGGATGTCATATGAAATAATTCAAAGGCACGGCTTTCAACTCATCTTCCTCGGAGTCCACTATACTACAATAGAAGGCAACACTCTCATGACTAACAACATACCCCTGTGATTCGGATGCGAAAACCACATACAAGAAATTTTGAATAAAATTCACACTAAAGAATTAAGTAGGAAAAAACAGCACATATATGCTGCAAGATCTCAAATCAAGGTTCTGGTTCTGTGTGACTACCGTTAGGCTGGCCTATCTCCTTCCGAGATGCCTCCCACAATTGCTGTTCTATACCCAGTTTCCTCAGTTCTGTTAAGCCTCTTTCAACTGTGGTACAGCAGACGAAAAATATTAGTACAAGGCATAAGACATGACCGTATTGTTCTGTATGAGGTCACAAACTGCTCTATTTTTGCTAGTCTTGTGCCATGCAGTATTAGTTGGAACTTATTTATTCAAAAGAACCTAACTCAATAGTAATGAGATTCACAAGAGTGGGTGATGGAAAACAAAAAAAAAAAAAAAACTCACCCAATTTGTCTTACTTAAGTTGTGCATTGAACAGTCCTCTTTTCAACTAGCATGAGATCATGACAAGCTAAATATTGCAGCCTACCTTGATAAAGCAAGGGCACCCTATATGGCTATGCAGTTCATGAAGCATGCTCGTAAATAATACACAGAATTCTATGAACGGGTGGATCAAGCTAATGTGTCCCAAAGACCAAATATATGAGAAAAAAGAGCTGAAGGATGCAAACTTCATTTATTCAAGCTGGGAAACGGTAAAGGCTAAACACTTTAAAATTGGTTTTTCAGTTTTGCTACTGCTACACACTTTTGGTCTTTCTACTGATATGCTGCACCCTTCTCACAAAATGTATATAACTAATAAAATTCACTCATAAACACAATCATCGAATTATTTTTCTGGACTGGTACCAGTAACACATGATCAAATGCGTTGACTTGTAATATCATGAAAGGGTTAAGTAAAATCAAAAGATCAGGTATGGTCAGTAGTAGCTTATGAGATCCTACTACAACAAACACAGTAGTTTGGAGGTCAAGTAAATAGAGGCGTTTTGATAGCATATAAGTTGAGTTCCAATATCCTGTATCAAAAGCATTATGTGGAAAGGATTACCATCAACAGCATCATGGGAAGTTGGAGATTGTCCCATACGGCTTATCCATAAGCGAAGCCTCTCATCCGCAATATCATCCTCAACACCATGAATTTTTGCCCTTCTCCAAAAATATGCAAGCCAAGCCTGCAACAGTGGAATCAAATTGTAGATAGACATGCACACATTGATACAATTGAAAGGTTAACTACATAAAGGCAAGCGTATGTACAGGAGTATTCGGCTTTCCAGCAATTGGTGTTTAGTAATTCTATACAGGTGTATACATTTATGCCCATTGTATCCGAATTTCAATTACGAAAACACAGCAAGTTGCAATTAGTCAACAATAACATTAAAGCTCAAAACTAGAAGTACCTCCTTAAAAAGAACTTCTTCCGACTCCTCCTTACTCAATTCTGCAACCAAAATTTAAGATGCTGGGATGAGTTATATTGGACTGGACGGTATAATAATAGGCAAACTCAAGTTAACCTTTTCTCTCCTAAATGCAAAGCCATGGGCCCATGCTCAAATTAAATTATTTATCTTCCGGAAAGTGATCAGTTAAAGATCACGTGACTTCTAAGAGGGAGGAAAAGAAGAAGACCAAGTGTCTTACCAAATGCTTCCGTGAACTTGGGGTCACCTGAAGATTTAGGATCTACAATAAAACACGCAAGTAAGATCATTGATAAGGACATTGCGAAATTTGCACCAGGGGTCATCACACATGCATGCATAATTTGCATAAAGTAGACGCGACACTTTTTACATGCAAGAATTTCTTCATTGAGGAAACAATCATATTATAAAATACATAATAAACAATACATGATTTTAACAAAACAATTTCTTGAAGGATGCTCCAATATTGGAAAGCTATATTTAGTTATTAGTAAAATAATGAAGTCGATATATACAAATATATAATTAAATCAAATTTTTGCATTCTTTTCCAATGTTCTTTAGCTATGGGATAACTGAAAGTAGCATCAGATAACTTGTGTATGAGTCGAATACAGGTTCCTACCAGAAGATTGCCTAACTAAGCTCGACCGTCGATTTTGGGCCAGTGTGAGAACAACAGCATCCTCCACCTTTAAAACAAAATAGATAAGACGAGAAATAATCTATCAACTGGAATCCATAATTTTAATAGATAGGGTTTCATTTCATTGAGTTAAATAGAACATGCCAATTCAATCCAAGAATGTTTGACTTAGTGGATTAAGAAACTACAAAATAAGAACCTTCAAGGAAGCCAATTCCCTTAAGCCCATCTCAACAGAAAGCATATTCTCAATATTTCCTTCGCCAGTCAAATCGTTCAGATCACGAGCAACCTTACTTGGGGATGAATCTTCTCTCCCTATGCAAGAAAATCGAAGAATAATAAGCTTATGACAAACACATAAATAATATGTGCTATTGATGTAGATATTAGACAGAAGCCATGCTGCAGCTCACGAAGATAATACCATCCCAAGATTCCTCTCTGGCTTTCTGCCCAGCAGAAATGACAACCTCAAAAGGGAGGGGCGCTAGAGATGACCAGAACTCATACTTCGTTAATGATATATCAGCACATATACCTGCAGGGAAAGAAATATGGCAAGGCTTTACAACCAAGTGGACCTTAGATCACTAAATAAGTGCTGCTAGTGAATAAAGCCAAACACCGAGTAAGGAGAATCCTCAATATATCTTAAAGAGAAGTTTTAAATCTCTCCAGTCCTCATCTGAGGTGAGATGACAGAAAGAAAGTAAAGCTTGCAAAGTTTTAGCTATTCTCAGTGCTGTTCTTTTTTATCCTTCAAGATACAGGATTAGGTAGATTACCATAACGTGCCGCTAGACTCCAATAACGAGAAAGCCAGCACCTCTTCAGAACAACTTCTTCCTGAAATTAATCCCAGAATATAAAAGTTGGTCAAAACTGTGATGAAATCAAGGATACAAGAACATTTTCAATTTTTCTAAATCTGAGCAGCAACCATCTCCTCTTGTGTCAGAATCATTCTCTGCGTCATTGTCCGAAGAGATTTGGCTTCAGATTCAGCTTCATGTAGCTGTTCTACAGTAGCTGTGGTCTCATCCTTTATTTTCTGAGCATACATTTATAACATTGAGTCAGAAAAAAAGGATTCCTTTTGCAATTGGTGCCAAAACAAGGGGACAGTCAGGAGTGCAAGAAAACCTCAAGTTCCTCACGGAGGACTGAAAGTTCTTGATCTCTTCCATCCTTTGACTGTTTTGCAGCTTTAAGAGCAGCCTGTTTGAATCATATATACATGGAATCAAACATAAATTATGGAGTTTTCCGCAGATAAAAAAATAAAGGCGACACATGTGGTTTTCTGAATGAGCAGGGAAGAGTGAGATCCTTATACCTCTCTTTGACGCAGAGCTGCTTCTTTCCTGAAAATATCAACAAAATCATACACCATGCCAAGTAATGTATTAAGACATTTAATAACAAAATATTACCGGGTCAGAAGCTTGGCTTCCAATGAAACACCTTCGCCAAGGGCAGCAACCTGCACGGTTGCAGGCACCATGGAAAGCCGTTATATAAAGCAGGGCTAATTTATAAACAATAATAGATGCCCAATACCTATGCCAGATGATTCTTTTTACAGATCTAGTTACTGAATAATCAATGCAGAAAATCCCATATAAGAACCGAGTGATGAGTCTTAGAAAATGTTGAGTGCAAATTAAAAATACACTAAAATCAAGTATCTATGACTAATCCAAGTATATATAAATCACTCTTTCCAGGCATCAATTTTTTTAAATGCTGGACAAAATGAAGGATTCAGAACTACTCTGTTGTCAAACCTGTTTCTCCAACTCTCTTGCTCTTGCCTCTGCTTCTTCACGCTTTTCTTGTGCACGGCGAAGCTGCAGGGAATTCAGTCAATGTCATAAAAGTCATTTAACTGCAGAAATCTTATTCACATTGGTACAACTTTGTCCTCTTGCTTACTTTAGTCATATATTCAGTTTATTCCCCTAGGTAAGACTATAAATAAATTCACCTTATCTATAATAACTTCATTCTCTTCTTGTAGCATATCAAGCTGCAAATTAAGATGATGTCAGTTAAGACATGTATATATAGATGAGCTTTGATTCAAAGACTTGCAATTGATCTTAAAGATGTTATTGGATGATTCACAAACATTTTTCAGCTTACTTCATCGCGAAGGGCAGAAGCTTCATGTTGATTCCCAGAATCTACTAAATCACGTCCCACATCAGGTGCAAACCTACAGCATTTTGTAGAAATTAAATACCATCCTAGTACATAATAGTGCTCACAAGGTTTTAAATTCTTACAAATCATGAGCAGATATAACTGTTTTACATATTTCTCAGGAATATGTATGAGTTAATAAGAACCTCTTCAATATTAACAAACTAAAAATATGATAGTAATCTATGAACTTGGCCTCTAATTTATTTTCTAATAACACACATTGATGTAAAAACTGTACATGCTTAAAGAACATTTTTTAGTTCACACGCTAGTTCCCAAGAAAACATAAAGACACCAGTTTTAAAAAGATCAACCAGCCCTTTTATTAACTAGTTTTCGTTTTTGGAACCCGCGGAAAAATTCTCCCAGTGTAAAAAAGATTAGAAAAATTGTTGATAGGTACGTCCATACGGGTGAGGCTACACATATTTCAATTTTCTCGGGGTACGCTAGACAGGCATATGGCAGTATAAAAAAATTATAAAAATGCAAAAAGTAAAATATGGATGTATACCAACTGTTTTACAAATATAGTATTGACAATTTATGGAATACCTAATAAAAACACAAGGCAAAGGGGTAAAGATGCAAAAAGGAAAATAACGCAAAATGTAGTGGTATTCAAGATTTTTTTAACTTTTTTAATAAGTCATTATGTTCCTAAAAATTCAATATGTCAGAACAGCTGATCTTTATCATGTACATTGTACAGTAGCTCAAAATGTCAGAACAGAAAGGGTTGAGATCACATTTTACCTCTTTTCTACTAGACGTTTACTTGGAGTTTCTGCTGCAGGGACAGCAGCAGGTGTCCTCAGTGATGGCCTACTCGGTGGTGCTACTGTAGTTGTCCCCATGCCTGTACGGACAGACATTGAAGGTCTTCCAGCTGATGTTGAACGGGCAGAAGGAGTTACATCCATAAAGTTCCGACCTAACTACAGACAAAATCAAGCTAGAATTAAAATATAATTTATTAAGTAGCACACCAAAGAATTTACTCCACGTAAGTTTATGCTACTTTAAGCGACTCTCAAATAAACAACAACATTCTGTTCCATGAAATGAAGATACTTCAGAAGGTATCAAATAAGAGTTCCAATTAACGCTTGACTTTTAATATGCATTAGAGAAAATTCCAGCTTTTTATACTACTTCGCAGTTCAACTTTACAGGGAGCAAAATCTCAACAAATATATTTTAGTCAGTAAAATGCCATTTCACATGAACAAAGATTCTAATAATATTCACATTATCAATAAATGTCTAGTTTCTCCGTGAACTGGTATTTCCATCTTACCAATAGAAATAATTTTTCGTGTACGCTCCTCACCCATCAAAATAAAGAGTAATGGACACGTAGAAAGTTCCAAAAACTCATCTCCATCCTTATACAGGCTTCTAAACGTGGAGGGTTCAACGGTACTCGTAGCCACACAAACCCTGTCTGGTACATACCCATTCGGTTGTTGACGGGCACTCATCCCGAACCCTACCCACACATAATATTATTACGAGTACGTGTGGTTACATGTGTAAGAAAAGAAATAAAAAAAAAACATAGTTTGATGTGGCTTTTAACATACTTCTATTATTATAGGTCGACACTTGATATTATGCTTTAATAATCTAAAAACTATATACTGCAACATTCATGTGACGGGTTGGGGCTGGTTTGGACCGCCTAGATTTTGGGTTATTGGTCAGGGTAGGGTTGAGTCAATTTCTTTACCCGAAACTCACAAGTTTTTTTTAGGTAAGATTATATCCTAACTAGAAGTGTATCCTTGCACCATCACAAAATGATTAGGGAAGAAACTATAAAATGCAAAAGTATGAATTGAAAAACCAACAATGTCTATGCAAACATATGTACCCATGATCTTTTATGCAAGAGAAGTAAAATACTCCCTCCGCCCCGGATTAAATTACCCAGGGGGCACTTAGGAAGCCATAATGATAATATTTTAGGGCCGGACAAAAGTTTTATGGAAAAAAAATGAATAAAGCAGGAGAGATGGTAATAAAGTGGTAAAATAAAGTAGGAAAGAGCTTGAATAAATTAGGAGAAATAGTGAATAAAGTATGATAGATAGTAAATAAAGTAAGAGAGAGATTGTCCATTAAGGGAATGGGTAATTGAATTTGGGACGGAGTGAGTAAAATGCAAGACAAGTAATGTCAAACATATTATTCAATATTCATAACCCTTTGACGTCCAAATAAAAATGTCTACACGAACCACAATGATGTCGTGCCTTCAAAATTTTATGAAATCGCTACTATCTTTTCTACTAATATTCTTTGTCCATATTTGGTCCACAAACAAGTTATCAACTATGGAATTAAAAGTCACAAGCAGTTATGCACGAAAATGTGTGATAATACAACCAAAATTGACATATCATTTATCGAAATTAAGTTTCCACAACTCTTCACGGTGTCCCTAGTTAGTAAATTGGGAAAAATTCGAAAAAGGTAACATAAGATGTGAGTGTGACACTTCCTGTTTTGGTAACTTAAGTTGTTACAGTCCACTTTTGGCACCTTAGGATGTAACATTGTCCAAATACATTACCCATGTGACATGTGGCAACTCAATTATGCGATACATGCCACTTGGCAATTCTATAATTTTTATGGGAAAAATTGTAATTATTGTAGTCAATTTCAATTGAATTACATTGTTTGAAAGAATTATGAACTAACTCCATTCTTTCAATATCATTTTCAAATATCAACAAATTACAAAAATTAAATTAAAAATAAATAAAAAGGTTACAAAAATAAAAGGTGGAGCTTGGAAGTTCATGCCCCATCCATTAGCTGCCATGGAAGCTCCACAACCACAGAGCTTCAAATTTATACCACATGCATTAATTAGACAACCTTTCAATTTTCCTCTCAAAGGAAACTATAATCTGGCAGACAAAGAAGAAATTTGAAATAAGAACCTGTGATATATCCAGTACAAAAGGTTGACTTCATAGCTACATGACTTTTCTCAATTAATATCAAACTCCTCACAGGTTCTATTTATAGCAGCCCTCATGAATAGCTTTACAAACTTCCAGATCTGGCTGCCAAAGGAAGAAAGCTTCCACGGCCATGGAAGCTTTCTCTTTAATGGTGATTATATCTATTTTTATTTTTGTTATTATGCATATCAAATTTTAAAAGTAAACTTTTGAACATTTTACTAAAACTGGATCTATTTGAAATTAATCTAATTCTACTGTATGTACATTTTAGTCCAATGTAATTCTGTATTTTGCAAAGTAATATGTGTCCTCAATTAAGCCGCCACGTGTCACATGTACTTATATTGGACAATATTGCATCCTAAGTATCAAATTGGATTGTAAGTTGTAACAACTAAATGTACCTAAACCGGAAGCATGACAACCTTAATATACCATTTTCGGATTCCCCCCCCCCCCCCCCCCCCCACACCACCCCCCCGTCCAACAAGTCAATTCCTCATTCTACTCAGTCAAAACTCAATCACCACTCAATTCTACCGAATGTAATAGAGACTAAATCGAAGCTCTCTTACAAAATCCCACAAAGCTCAAAGAGCAGGAAAAGACAGTTAAACAATCCTGGCCGACTAAATCGAACTAATGTTAATTTTAAAATGTAAAAACTATCAGTAAATTAACAAAATTAAGTTCAACACAATAACTGAAACACACATACTAAATATAGTAACTAACTCTTCCAAAACTGCAACCAAAATGATATTCAAACATAGACAATGAAATCAACTGAACAACTAGTCATGAAAACTCAAATTTATACTACTTTTATTGAACTCTCCCCCAAAATGCAGCAGAGGATAAATAAAATATTCCTCGCAAAACCGCTTGCAGCTCACACCCAAATACAGAGACAAACAATTTAATAAAATTTAACAAACATGATAATAAAATGTCTTAACTCTGAGTGAACTGATTGAAACTAAATCCAATACTATCAGAACAGCAGAAACATAGAAGTAATCAACTCTTTCAAACTAATGACAAAGCCAAAATTGAAACACAATAACTTGAATAAACCGAACAGCTAAACACAATCACCATGGCAAGTCATTCTCATATCATCACATCAATCCAGCACCCAATCACCACAAAACTCAACATACAGGTATAGTATAATACGAAGATATAAATGTAATATAGACTAAGGCAAATCTCCAAACCAATACAAATAATCTAGTTAATCAAATTGAATGATAAAATTCAGTTCCACACTAGTTATATAACTAAAATGAAAACGAAACTGAAAGACAGTAAATGAATCAACAAAACAGGTAATCATGAATAGAAGTACCGCAGGAGAGGGAGATCTATTGGGCTTGGTAACGGAAACACCGGAAAAACCATTAGCGGAGTCAGTCCTATGATGACCGGAGAAGGAGGTAGAATTAGCAAATCGGAAACCTAGATCATCATCATCTTCATCATCATCGTCGTCATCATTGTTGGACTTGATCGCCATGACCTTGGCGAGGCGCTGGGCAGCAGCCTTGGCGGCAACATTCTGCGTGCGTTTAATACTGGACATTCCGGTAGCTGGCGGAGGGAGCCTGGAGCGAGGATGAGCCGGAGAACCGGCCGGAGAAGAGGAAGCGGTGCTGGATCCGCCGCTCCATTGGCGAGCGTAGACCGGACTCTCGGTCCTGTTCCGGTTCATCGAATCGTAGATTTGTTTGGCTGGCTATAAATGGGTGGGTGTTTGTTGTGAAACAAAACAGCACAGCACAGCACAGCTACCTGGATTTGAGGAGGATAGATTTCTCAGTCAGTCAGTGATTGACTGGAAAATGAAGAGAATTGAATCTCAGTTGAAAGGAGGAGAAAGAAAGACTATTGATTCATTGATTTTGGTGAATCAATTTTTCAGATGTTTATGGGTTGGGATTGTGATGATGATTACTGGTTGGGTTTTGTTGTTGATGATGAGTAGGCGTGTTAAATCGATTTCCGTTGTAATTGCCTTTACATGCCAAACTTTTTGAATTAAGAAAATATATAATACGTAATTAAAAATAAATGTGAGATAGAAAAGTACATAATAATTATATTATTTAAATGTGAGATAGAAAAGTACATAATAATTATTTAATAATATGTAACTTAAAAATGTATTGTATTATGAAATTACTTTCATAAATATGAATTATTTAATAATGTGTAGTTTAAAAATGAATTGTATTATGAAATTATTTTTATAAATAGAAAATTATTTCACGTTGATGAGTTTCATTTCTATCGAGACGGAACGAGTATTGTTTATGAGATTTATGAACAACAAGATCATTGTAGTATAGTGGTAAGTATTTCTGCCTTTGTTTGTCATCGGGTTCAATCCTCAACAGTGGCGTATTTTTGCAAATTTTACCCCCTCTTCTTCCCAAATTCCTTGCGTTTTTAATTCTCTTTCAATCCGTATTTTTTGGCTTTTTTTCTCTTCTTTCCAATTGCGTTTTTAATTCTCTTTCAATCCGCTTCTTAAGTGAATCACTAATAATATATTATAATGAGTTAAAGATATTTAATAATAATTATATGAGTGTAATGTTTTTAGTGGAGGGAAAAAGATAAAGAACATTAGATTGGGATCACTAATAATATGTTATAACGAGTTAAAGATATTTAATAATAATTATATGAGTGTAATGTTTTTAGTGAAGGGGAAAAGATAAAGAACATTAGATTGGGATTTGAGTGTCGTGGGAATTAACAGAAACATTATTACACAACTTGGTTGTGGATCACTATGATCATTGGGGGACAACGAAGTGCAGCTCAGCTGTAAAAGCCACTTTCCCTCCAACCAATAGATTTGAATTCGAGTCACGTTTAACCGTTTATAAAAAGAATAAATCTTAGTCACTTGCGCATGTTTGGGTGCATGTTATGAAAATTTAAAACTAACATTTTACTTAGAATGCATATCATTGACATTTTGTGATCTTTATTGCTAACAAATCAGTTGTAACAAATTCGTTTAATCTGCATAAGAAAAATATTGAGCCAAGGTAATACCAGAAAGTTATACATTAGTAAAACAAGCACATCATGTTCAACAAGACCAGCAAAAGAATTCCTGCATAGCAAGAAAACATAAGCATCCAATTCCATTGATGTTGAATGAATGAAATGAGAATGAAACATAGTACAAACCTATTCAAAACGAAAACCGTGAAATAAACTCATTATATTTTCAAATTAGCCTACAACGATTTCTCAGGCTTTGATCTGTTTTCGTCGTTGTTCCTGCAGGATCAAGCTTTTCCATCGCTGTCTGCAGCCTTCGCACAAAGCTTGTCAATCAAATCAGCTGCTTCTTGGATCGTCGTTATGCTTTCTGAATTCTCCTCTTCCACACTGATGTCGAACTGTTCTTCTAGCCCCATAACAATTTCCACCTGTTTCACCAACAACAAAATCACTCCTTATGATCACAATGTGATAGAAACCGAAATGTAGTGCTTATCAGTTTTCCCCGGGGCCTCAGTTTCACCAACTAGACCAGTATTCGTAGCTGATTGATCAGTCGACATTGTACAAAAGTTTCAACAAAACTAAGCAGATTTTTTTTTCCAGCTTCACCTACTAAACTGGTTTTTCTTGTAACCAAATGATCAACTAAGACTTCAAAGATGCCATAATAAACAGGATTTTTGGGGGACTTAGTTTCGCCAGCCAAACTAGGCTTCATAGATGATTGATCAGCCAACATTTCAAATTAATATGTTCTGTAATTATGTTAACAAAAAAGAATTGTTATCTCTCGGTAAAAGAAAGGCATGGACTTTCCTTCAAGAAATCGGCTTGCCTAAGTGTAGGTTAAGCATAAGTGAGTTGAGAGTAAATTTCAGCTTACAGTGTCAAGGGAATCGGCACCAAGTTCTGTGAACTTAGTCTGAGGGGTAAGTTCAGTCTCAGCAGATAAAGCCAGCTGCTTCTTCACAATTTCCTTCACCTTCTCCATTGTTTCCGGCTTAGCCTGTACATCACACGTGTTAGAGATTTATCTCATAAAATTTTACTTGTACTAGTAGAAACAAATTTTAGCAATGTGGGTACACCTAACATACCGCACAGATATGGAGGCGCGAGGTTCTAAAGCCTCTGGTGCTTGTCCATCCCAAAGAAACCAAACCCGAACTTCTACCAATTGTCTGCATTATCAAGATAATGTTGGATTTCGTTGCACGTAAAAAAGAGAGTAATTTACTGTGATTGTGAAGTACTAAATTACATAACAATAATATGAACCAAACAAAAAAGAACTTGCATTGGTTAAACTACTGTATGTTTAGTGTAAACTGTTCTATCGGTATGCAAATCTTCATTCTAGCTAGCATTTCACACCCCTAAATCTTATTACTGACTCCGCCTCTGCTAAGTTATATCCCATTTCACTATTACTAGCTCCTCGTAAACTAACCATGACAAAGAATATTGTAGCAAAGTATACAGAACATTAAAGAAACCAATGTAATTATTCCCTACGTACCAAACCAGAAAAAGGAAGTTCCATGTTAACTAGTAGTGATTCGCGCTCCAAACTCTATATATATTGCTGGTCCGCCTAGTATTATAAACATATACAATGTGTAAGAATGTGAGAAAATATACAGAAGAACTGAAGACAGTGTTAACCTGGCTATTGGTTCTAGCAGACGACTCGACCGGTGTTGTAAATCTAATGCAGGTAGCTGAAACAGACGCCATTGAAACCTCTCAAGTAATAGAAACTTGTTCAATCTTCAACTTTTTCAAGACTTGGATAATGTGAAGTTGTAAGGGAACTAAAGGACTTAGCTAGATTTGTTGGAAGTATTAGCTGAGTAGGGAAAAGTGGAAGAAAAAAGTTGGCATGATAGTGAAACAATAGAGACACATTGAGTGGTGAATGTTCACTTACCTATCCAAACTATCTCATATTTGCTCGTCAACTTGGATTTCAGTATTTTTAGTAGGACCACTATGTCTAGCAAATTAAATTGCTAAAAGAAAATAAGCCTTGTGAGCGTGAAAAACGGTGAGAAAAAATTCTACACAAATACCCTTTGAAATTAAATATTACAAAAAAGGACCTGATACAGTGTTGTAACGTAACATGTTCTGTGTTAATATAATGATTTAACTCAGGGAGTTATATTTTAATATAATGTTATAACGTAGAGGGTCTCTCCTTTGTGATAAAATTTAGAGAGGGTGTTAAGGCTAAGGATGAAGACTCATAAGTTTAATATAATTCTAGTCTAATAGCACTTCAAGTCCTAATAGTCTTTTGTATGTAGGATATGATTAAGAATATGTTAGCAATATTTGTCAGTATTTTGATCACTCAATATAATGACTTATCCTAGTTTTGAAAGGTGTTTAGCATTATTAGTTCACTTGAACATTGTAAAAGAAGAAAAACATCAAGTATGGTAGATTCTTAGAAACCTTGTAATAAGATGTTAGGTCTCTAAATGTAATTTTTAATTAGTTCGAAGAAGACCAAGTAGGAGGCATCCAAACAAAGTGTTGAGGTAAAAGCCCCAACCCTCGGGTATAGCGAAAAAGCCTAGGGAAATCTCTAAGTCTAAAAGGTTATGCAAAGGTTTTCTTCCACTTCGAGCTCTGACCGTTCCAAAGACGACGATGCACAAGTGGCTAGAGTGGGGGCGGGGTTTAGAACCTTTAGATCCGGCTTGCCTAGGATCAAGCCGGTTATGAGACTTTACTCGAGAGTGATTATGAATCTACTCTGTAAAAATGAAGGTTTAAAATATATGGTAAGATGAGAAGATCAAATGAACTTGTTGATTTACCTAGGGAAAGTGTGTACTATTTATAAAGATTATTCCCCATTTAAGGGTAGACCTCTTGGATTGTGCCAAGTGTAGGGTTAAGATTAAGCCAACAAGCCTTTAATTAAGCCCATGGACCACAGTGTAGTCATAACCCATCTCCCATTTGGGCCTCAAAGTTAGATTAGTCATTTTTTAGGACTTTTAAGGGCATTCTCGTCTTCCCACATGGAGTAGCATCCGAGGGTTACGTTCCGGACCGTCACATCCGGACCTGGTTAAGCCCTCTCCTATTGACATGCTATGATCTACTTCACTTGGTTTTCTTTAGGTCCGGATAGACTCATATGTGTTGGTCGTCCGGACCTGCTTCCTTTCGGATATAGCACTTTGATTCGAATATCCTTATCACGATGTTCTTATTCATTTCGATCTGGTTTGACCTCGGATGGCCTTTGACTCGGGACCTTGGCCTTGGATTACCGTGAAGGATCCAATCGTGAGACATCCAAATAACGGATTTGACATATTACCGTATCGATATATGTCCCCTTAGTTTTCAAGTATATTAGTAGGAGATAGTTGGGAAATATAGAAGAAGAAGTCTTCCGTTCTATCCGTTCCATGAGAAAAAATAAATCCAGGTCTATCCGTCTATGGTTCTTGAAGTTCTTTTGAGAGTATCTCTCTCCTACCCCCCCCCCCCCCTTTTTTTTTCCGTCCGAAGTGGAAGACTTCGGACTGTAGTTTTGAGAAAAGGAGTATTTTGATTCTGAGAGACCTTCTCGAACGTCTGAACTGATAAATATCCAAAAGGATATTTTCATCACCTAAATGTTGAGACATCCGTAGAGACAGAGTAGTGGAGCCACATCTGTTACGACGATTTGACTGAACAATTGTGTCTTTTTGTCTCCTTAATTGTACTGTGACCGTTGGATCAAACAGATCAATGGTGGATCTAAACAGGCAAACGACATTAAATGCTTGTGCTGTCAAATTTTTCTTCCTATAAATAGGGCGCGGTCACTTTCACTTTTCAACAGTGTGCCAGGAAGGAAAGTAACCTATCCGAACCGAAAAGATTAACTGAGGTAAATCAAGTTCTCGTAATGTGTTTTCGGATATTCTTCTATCCGGAACATAAGATGTGTTCGAAACTAAAAAGTTTTGTGTTGATTTTCTTATGCAGAATGCCGAAGACCATCACATTGGGCACACTACCAGAATGAGTATGACACCATTGCCCCTCCTCCGATGCCGGTCACATCACCAGCTTCGAATCCGAGCCAGCCCCCCCATATTCCCGGGGTATCAAGGCTGGCATGATCTAATCAACTGCGAATGCGGGGTCTGGCATTCTCCGCTCTATCCGGGTGAGGGTACTTCAGCGGATCTAATAAACCTGGATCCGATCGGAATAGATCTCTCGTGTCCCGTGAAAGCTATGCGTGAGATAGAGGAAATCACTCGGCTGGCAAACATTGAGCACGTCCAGAGACTGAATAAAAATAAGAGGGAGGCTCGAAGGGAGGTAGAGGCAGGTCCAGTCAAACAGTGTGGAAACCCAATAATCGAGCACTAAAGCCCCGACAGGTTCAAGGCGGGGTATGCCCCATTAGAAATGTAAAATTATTTACATCTTTTGTGACATCGGACAAATTTCATTCGGCACCTGTAATTATTTATCTCTATGCTGCTTATGCTGATCTCGGATAGTTATGCCAGATATATGTGTTGATCAAACATATATCAAATATTGTACTTTTGGATTATAATCAGTGTCTTTTGCATTCGGATATAAATTTTGTGTTGCTTTGATTCGGAAAAAGATTTGTTGTCATTGATTCTTCCCTTAAGAATGATCCGACTGTCTGAAAGGCAAACACCATAACTCGGTCCTTACACCCGTAACGAATAATAAGCCAGAACACGCCCTGGAATAAATTATACCCGGTGTACATTGAATTTAGTCCCATTGGAGATTCGGTCTGTCTATCTCGAGTCAAATAGGTGGCCATGATCCGAAGTGAATAAGTTTAATGAAGTATAAACAAGCTCCCCAAATCTCAATCGATAAGTCTGGTATATCCTAGGTAATGTATATCTGAAGGTACAATGCATGCGAGGGATACCAAACAACGTTAAATATGTCTATGCCCGAATACATCTTTTCAACTTTCCAAATAATCTCGACCGTTGGATTAAAAGTAGTAGATGGTTAGATCGTGGGCACGATCTTCGAGACAGTTGGATTTCCCAAATTATCCTCCTCTATATATAGGGTCGCCGTCAGTGTCATTTTCATCGTTATTCTAGAGAGTGGATTTCTGCAAACTTGAGCATCCAAAGCAAAGTGCCTGATATATCCAATGTGACAACTGCCTTCGATCCAATACCGTACTAACATAAGTAAGTATCTGAACCTCTTTGTCTTACACTTCAGAATTGCATGTTTTACACTTTGTTCTTTTCGTTGTATGTGCTGTGCTCTTGTTTCTAAGTTTCGTTGAATCGGATCTTAAAATCCGTTCTGAAGTATCTGCAAACTCGGAACACAAATAGTTGAATAGGGTAATCCGTTGAAGACTGACTACGCATACTAACTCCGAACTAATTTAGGACAAAGAAATCTGAAACTAGGGTTCGAAGATAAATTCCTTGGACATTTCTCCATATATTGCTTTCCTAGGTTGTTTCGAACCGCTCAGACTTAAAATTCCTTTCCTTCCTTGTAACGCCCCAGATCCTAGTCCGGACGTCAAGGACTATGTCAACCTCCAAAACTCAAAACATATCATTAAAATAT
>JAYMSP010002954.1:0-21768 GCA_036897095.1 Plantago elongata
ATATATATAGACACACACACACATATATATATACATACATAATAAAGGTCACTTTCAAGCATACCTTATTGTTTGTTCATGACTCATATTTACTACTAATTTTTCAGCTATATATTTTTTTTAAATAAAAAACTCGTTACGCGAACGCACAACTTTTTAAGCTAACTAAAAAGTTAGTTGTTTGTTGAATAAAAAGCTAATTGACAAGCTGCCAGCTAATTTTCGAGCTACTATCTACTTCTTCAGCTAGTTTTGCTACATGGCCTACATATAATACCTATTATTTGAAGTATTACATCGACACCCGAATCTCACATCAATTGTTGATCCTGCATATGTGTCATTTTTAGGGGTGTACGCGGGCGGGTACGGACAATTATTTGCAAAATTTCCAATCGAACCTCCTATGGCGGGTAGGTCAAATCATTAACCGCGGCGGGTGGCATTTTATCTTAACCGTCGCAGGTTGGTTGACTACTTGAAGCGAGCAGTCAGTGGGCGATATGGCGGTTTGTTAACACATACAAAAAAAAAAGACATATATGACGCATTAAAGAAAGAGATATTATACTTCACGACCTCTAAGTCTACAATAAACTAAACAATAAGGGAAACATAACACAATCTCAAGCATTAATACAGTAGTCTAAGTACGTAAAATTTCAAATGCAATATAAGTTCATGAGATGCTCAGATTACAAAGGTCATGACAAAAGTTAAGATAGCATTAGTTTGCAATCTATGAGTAAATAAGAAGACGTAAAATTACAACCTAGGAGTAAATGAATAATGAAGATTTATTACTATTAATATAATGCAATAAAATGTAAAATACATACTAATAACATATATAGCGGGCGGGTGTGCGGGTTGGCGATTGGTCAACCACCAAACCGCCACCCACCCGCTTAATGACGGGTTGCAAATTTGTAATCCGCAGGTGATTTTTGATAAAAATTCTAACCATCGATGACAGGTACTTGACGGGCGATTTGATGGGCGGAGCAGACGGTTATTTTTTATGTACACCCCTAGTCATTTGTACTGATGTTATGACTAATTGACATGATTTGGCACAACTTAACTTAAAAAAGAGCATGTGGATAAAAATTAATTTAAAAAATAAAAACAAATGAAAATTTATTTCTTCCATCTCCTCCTTCCCCTTTTCTTCTACCTCCTCAGGCCAACCATCACCACCATCATCACCTCTGACCAACCACCATCACCTCCAAAAAAATTAAATCATAAAAACATGAAAAGTAAAATAAATATTGAGTCTCCAATGAAGAATCGAGAAGTTCGAATTGGGACTTCTTTCACATCAGGAGCATTGAAGAGCTTCAAAACATAGCTCTTTAACAACTCAGGGTGTCGGAGCTCTTAACAACTCCCGACAAAGCTGCTTGTCGGGATGAGGTGGGAGTTGTAAAGAGTTCCGACCGAAGCTTTAATTTCAAACATTTATGCATGAGAACCATGATGAAAACAAAGGATTTCAAATTATGACATAGTTAATAGTTAATAACCCTCCTCCTCCCCCTCCCCCCTTCCCAAAAGCACGCTCATTATTCTAAATATCAGAAAATAATTTCATCGTACATTAAAATTTATAAAAATTATCATTGTAAAATTTACGAGTCTTGTGGCCGTTGCGTACGCGGTTATGCTGCCTCAGCTCGGATGGTTTTAGGCACTAATCCCACTCCCACACGGCCACGCCAATCAAGAAAAGAGCACGTTACCGAATGAAAGACAGCATGAGTATCTTTTGTGTTCCATAAAAATACTGAAAAATGGAGGTTTTTAATTCTTTTGTTGTCAATACATACATACACCTATTTTGTTGTTATATTAAACTAACCATTACCGACTCATGTACTTAACTCTTCTGACAGCCAACTCCTCTGATTTGTCACTACTGTTTCCTCTTCATCAACGACAGATCCTTCTACTACAGCCACCAAGAAAGCAAGCTTAATCAACTGTAAGAGATACAACCTTAACACTTGTCTCTATGCACAATTACCCATCTTTTTTTGTTATTGAACAAACTGTGTTTTCCCTAATTTCAAGCTCACCTTTTGTGCTCTTTCTCAGATCAGATGTGGTCTCCCGTAAGCTGAAATCAACAGGTTACTATGAGAGGATCATCCCCCACTTCGATGGAACCTAGACATAGGTTCTCATTTTCCACGTAAGATATGTAAAAACTTTGTCGCTACAGTTGATTAGTAGTTTTGTACAAAGTTTTGATTTTTTTTCCAGAATCTGTTCGATTTGGGACTTCTTGTTGCCTAGCTATGGAGAATGAATGTTTTTGTTTCTTTTTGTATCTGGGTTTTGATTCCATTTTCTGTAGGAGATATCTAACTTTCTGATTTGACTTTTCTGTTTTGCCATTTTTTGCAGCATTTGATTTAATTTCTAAAATTAGTACATAGCTGTCTTTTTAGTTTGGGACTTGAGGGATTTAGGTTATGTGGAGTCGAAGTGAATAATTTTCCAGCTTAGTTTAAGGCATCATGGATTTTCTTACAGTTCTACTATTAGCACTTTAGTGTAAAATGAACTGTCATTTGTGCTACTTCAGTTAAAGTAGTTGAGAATTTGGATTAGATTTTTTCCCAAAGATGATGATCATCTGGCGTCGATGTCATGTGGATGGTGCTTAGGGAGTTAGGGTCAATTGGGATATTGGGGCTGAGATCTACAAAGCCTATGAAGATCTTGCTTTTCTACTATCTCTTGTTGATATAGTTGGGCTGTATTCTCTTCAACTGGAAATCACTTCAGTCCAGTTCAGCTCGGCTTAGTTATAATTTATACCTTACTTCAGTTCAGTTCAGTAAATCCCAGTGGAAGAGAGCACAACCTTAGTCCCTGTATTGCCTTTTCTTTTCTTGATTTAAGTGCTGGTAGTCTGAATAGGTTGTTGAGTTTGTCTCCTTCATGTTCGAGCCTGTGTCGAAATTAACAATATATTGGAAGCTAATACATCCTAACATTCGGGCATTTGAAGTTAGACATAATGTATTTTACTGAGATTTTGACACTTCCCTAGAGGCCTGTGGGAAAAATGGTGTGGTCCTTTGTTTTGTCAAATGATATTGCACACTGAGATGCTGATATTCAAATCGTTTTTGTCTCTAGGAGTACCTTTTATCTGTTGTTTGTTAAGTGAGGCTGCCATTCAGTACTATTTTATTTTGAGAAAGTAATTGCAGTATTCATGTACTGCTGCTACTTTATGTACTATGGCGGATGCCGGATGGCCATCTGTAGGATGAGTGCCAAAGAATTAAGAATACATTATATAGCTGTCTGGTTTTAGATAAAATTGAAAATGAAGGATGTATATTTATCCCATTTGATGGAATGGAACTGCATGGATTTCAGAACTTCATTTCTCCAATACGATTAACTTTTTTATGCTTTAATCAAGTGCTTGCTATTTGAAATTGGGGTGTGTCAATCTTCATTATGGTATCAATATTCCCCTTTCTGATTCTTCTTTGGGTCATGCGTAATGCTCATGTTCTTTTGTTCAGTGAGAACACAAGCAAGCGAAGGTCCCTAAGAAGTAGAATTCTGAAAGATGGACCAAGGACTATTCACGGTTTTAGCCTGGATAGAATGTTTGGCTGCAAGATTCCCAAGTTGAAGCTTGTGATGGCTATTATCATTATTGTAGCATTTGTGATGATCTTACGTTCTCCTTCGATTCAAGAGACAGATTACATGTCCAAATTTCTTTCCAGGTACGTTGTGGTATTGGCTTCACTACATTGCCTACCTAATAGAGTCCTGCTGCTCTTATTTCCACATTGATAATTTGACTTTTCATTCCATCTTACTTTATTTGGTTTGGTTCTTCATTTTCTGGTTTTGATAACAGGGCAACCTTGGGAGATAAATATGTATCACTTCTAGATGTTGACTGGGATAAAGTATCTACTGCACTGGAGAAACTAACAGACAGAGATGAGTATAAGGGCATCGGGTTACTAAATTTCGACAATCACGAAATCAAACAGTTTGAGCAATTATTACCAGATGCAGAGCATGTTATACTGACCATGGACCATGTACAACGCAATGTTACTTGGGATACGCTGTATCCAGAATGGTTGGATGAAGAAGAGGAATTTGAAGTCCCTACTTGCCCAAAGTTGCCAAAAACTGAATTTGCTGGTAAACCACGCCTGGACCTTATAGTGGTGAAGCTTCCTTGTGCTAAATCTAAGAACTGGGCGAGAGACATCAGTCGATTCCACTTACAACGTGAAGCTGCAAGGCTCGCTGCAACTGTCAGAGGGTATCATCCTGTTCATGTTATTCTTATTACCGAGTGTTTTCCAACTCCAAATCTGTTTACTTGCAAAGATCTAATTGTAAGGGAAGGCAATGTGTGGCTGTATAGACCGAATCTGAATAAATTAAGAGAAAAGCTCCACCTTCCGGTTGGATCATGTGAACTTTCTGTTCCATTGAATGCCAAAGGTCAGTTCTTGTTCTAGAGTTGTGTTTCTCTTTCACGGATAAATCATACTGTATATTTCCTCTCAGATAAAAGCATAACATAAACTATTTTACAGAAAACTGGTACTCTGGTGATGCTAAGAGAGAAGCGTACGCGACAATCTTACATTCTGCACATGTTTATGTTTGTGGTGCCATTGCTGCAGCACAAAGTATTCGCATGGCAGGTTCAACTCGAGATCTTGTCATACTAGTTGATGACTCCATCAGTGACTATCACAGGAGCGGTCTTGAAACAGCAGGATGGAAAATCCACACTATTCAAAGGATCAGAAATCCTAAAGCTGAACGTGATGCCTACAATGAGTTCAACTACAGTAAATTCCGCCTGTGGCAGTTGACAGATTACGACAAAATCATATTCATCGATGCAGATTTGTTGATCCTTAGAAATATCGATTTCTTATTCGAGATGCCAGAAATATCAGCTACAGGAAATAATGCAACTCTCTTTAATTCGGGTGTCATGGTGATCGAACCCTCAAACTGCACGTTTCACTTATTGATGGATCACATTAATGAGATTGAGTCCTACAATGGTGGAGACCAAGGTTACTTGAACGAAATCTTCACATGGTGGCACCGAATCCCGAAACACATGAATTTCTTGAAACATTTTTGGATTGGGGATGAGGAAGAGAAAAAGGAAATGAAGACGCATCTCTTTGGTGCAGACCCTCCGATCCTTTATGTTCTTCACTATCTTGGACTGAAGCCATGGTTATGCTTTAGAGATTACGATTGCAATTGGAATGTGGATTTATTGCAGGAGTTTGCAAGTGATATTGCCCATAAAACTTGGTGGAAAGTACATGATGCAATGCCAGAAAATTTACAGAAGTATTGTTTGCTGAGGTCTAAACAGAAGGCTGCGCTTGAATGGGATCGGATACAAGCTGAAAAGGCCAACTATAGTGATGGCCATTGGAAGATAAAGATAAAAGATGAGCGGTTAAATACTTGCTTTGAAGATTTCTGTTTCTGGGAAAGCATGTTATGGCATTGGGGTGACAAGAATTGGACAGATAATGCGAATTCCACACAGCCACCTCCTGCTAGTGTAAAACAATCGCTCCCTTCTTTGTGATTTTTATCTTGTTTTGGTAACTGTTTCATTATATTCATGTATTCTAGCAATTTTTGGACTATAGAAGGTCATAACAACTCACCCAACTGTATAGAAATGATGCCAAAAAAGTTTACTGGTGATTGTAGCATATTTTGAGCTGCACATTGAATTTTATTGTTCTTCCGGCATTTGGAAGAACAGGTAAAGTTTTTAGTCCTGTGATGGATAGATAGGCCATTCATTGTGAAATACATTTGAAATTTAAGCATACTTCATTTGAGGTGGCCCTGTTCTGGTGAAAAAGCCATATGTACTGGTGATGAAACTTGAAGGGTAGGAACGTTAGAGTTCGACAGTGCAAAAGCTTCGGAGAAATAACTAAAAATGATAAAAACTGGACGCGTCCAGAAACATGATTGGACTCGTCCAGTTCATTGATGGGGGATTCCAGTCTATTCTCTTAACAGCACTGCGACTGCACAAAGAACTCAGTTTTCGGGCGAAACTGCAAAAACAGATCCTTTGAAGAGCTCTGCTAAGCAAGCTCATGCTGAGTTCATCTATTAAGCATGTGACACAACATCCCGGAACCAACAAAAGACAACACAAACATGAAACCACCCACCAATTAGAAAGTACGCAAATGTAACAGAACAGTTCTACTTTTCACTTGTGAAGAAAGCATATCCGTAATACAAATTACTGAAACCACCAATTACAGTGATTCCACAATCAAGCTAAACTGGACGTAAAACCAAATCCAATGTTCATATATCCAGATGCACTTGTGGCATTTCATATTTTCAATCTGTGAAATCAATCAATCATTCTCTCTTTGCTCAGGCATTAACCTCAACTTGTCTTGGCCTTTCTTCAGGGATCAAAGAACCAAGCCCATCTTTCCCAACATGCTTAAAAGCTTCATAACCTTTTGAATACTTAGGATTTGACGTCAAAATCCTAACCTGTGAACCCTCCGTGATCTCCAAAACCTCCGGAAACTTACCCCCACACCCTGCAGACATTCCCACATCAATCCTAACTGCCCGATCACCACAAACTCCATTAATCCCTTTATCCTGAATCGTATGCCCCATAATCATCCTCCTAGCCCCTGGAATCGTCTCAAGAACATGCTCCAACATCGAACAATCACAATCCTTCCCATCCGAAAACCTCCTCAACCAAACAATCGAATCCCTCCCTCTCACCAACTCATTCCCCACCTTCTCCCTCACTCCCCTAATCCAATCCCTCACCTCCTCATTCACCCGCTCCAATCCATAAACAACATGATTCCTCATCAACCCACCGTGCGCAAACACCGAATCCCCGACCACCACAACCGTCTGATTCCCCGCTAAAAACCTACTCGAAATCGGCCCGTTCGGCCTCAAAGCCGCAACTCGAGCTCTAACTCCACTCACCAGCTCAGGACCAATCCTCGCAAACTCCTGAGGCACACCATCATACAAATCCAATTTCCCCCAGTTCTCAACCCCGTCACACATCCTCTTCATCACATTCCCAACACACTGCCACATCGCCCAATCCTCAAACTCCTTAAAACCCTGTGACGTCACATACCTAAAATCCCCATCCACGTTCATAATCTCATGGTTCCCGTTCATGGTGATGATCATTCCACCTGATTTCGCAGCCTCACGTTTCAATTTCTCGAACAGGTAGAGGAGTTTAATCTCTTCGCCACCTCGATCGAGGATATCGCCGACTTGAACGACGGTCGTTGTGCCGCCGATCCATCGATCGTTGGTGTCGATGAGATTGGCTAGCTTTAGGGCTTGTTTGGCCTTGGCTAAGTCGCCGTGGATGTCTCCGATTGCGACGAGGCGAGTGGGCTGAGGGAAAACTGTGGGATTGGGAGAAGAAGGTGGCTCGGGAGGTAGGAAAAGGCCTCCACTGACAGTAAAATCGATGAAGGTGTCGATGAAGGTGGAGACTAGAGATGGGAGAGTTTCGCAGCTCATGTTCGCCATTTTTTTGGAGCTCTTTGAAATGACGAGACTTTGGGTTTAATTTATTGGGGCTTGTTTGGTTGAAGAGACTTTCATGGGAATAGTATTTATACGATAAACCCTTCTAAGAGTCTACGGCTGATTGGGTAGCATCTAAATGTCCGTTTGAATGCTACTCGAGAATTTTATGTTTGTTATGACATTTAAATGCCGAAGATCGAAATGCCTCAACAGTACCAATATTTTTCTCTACCTATATAACAAACCAATAATACCCTATCCAATTACAATTCTATACCAAACACAATTTTAACAATCCCACTAAAATTCCGATCACTATTCAGACATTTAAATCGGGGCATTTAAGTTGCATGCCAATCAGCCCCTAAATTTTATAAGAGTCCTGTGAGTATACTTTAGTATTACTGTATACTACATAAATTATAATTTCTTATATTTTCGCAACCTCACAAAAAATTCGATGTACAATTATTATGTAATAATATACAATTTGTGAAAATACACGAAACACACAAAAATTTACAATTTCAATACAGTACCGTACAATTAATATACAGTAATACGGGACTCTCACAAACTATGAACTCTCGTATATAAAAGGTCAAATGTCAAAGTTGATGTTACGATAATAATGGTATGAGCTAGTATTTAGATGAAGATTATTTTTTTTAACTGAAATTAAACTTTTATTTCCTCTACAAATTAATAAAGTACGAACTGATCCGGGAAAAGTAATCGTAAGAAACCATATAAGTCAAAAGGACTAAAAGAAACTAGGGAGAAACAAATATATGCATCATCCTAACATCTACTGTGCGCAATGAGATTGCATTTTGGGATCAGCCCAAGCTCTGTTGTTCAATATATCAATTATTTTTGTGTCAAGTTGTTGTTCAACTGGTCGACGTTGGAAATACACCGTATTTCACTCCATCCATATAGCATAAATAATTTCCGCAAAAGAAAACAGTACGTGGTGGTTATAGTAGCATGTTCATTTTCGAAACCTAATTAAAATATGTGATTTAAACCATCAATGTATTGTTTAGTTCGGCATATTTTAGTTCTATTTCAACTTGTTTACTTGCACCTAAAAAAACCATATTCACTATAGAAACACGGCATTTCCATATCCGACCGGGCAGATCTAACACTTGCAGACGGGCTGAAGCCGGGTAAAAAAGGACATGGCTTGGGCCTGCTGGATGGGCATAATTGTCATTTAATAGAGGATACCAAATTGGTACTTTTGAGCTGATAAGTTTTTCTAAACTCAACAGGTTGATATGGGAGTTGCTAACTTGCTATATCATCAAATAGTAATTAATCGGGAAAAAACCAAACAAAGTATATCAATGGCCTTTATAATACTCGGACTAAACTAAGAGTGTTGGTCCAAAGTTCACAACTTTTGCTCTTAACATTGCTAAAGTAGCCTCGGCATTGATCTAGGTCCAAAAACGCCTCTAAGCGAGCAGTTAAGTCGATTCTTCCTCCGTTCATTTCTCAACCGACAATGGTTCGTCCTCCGTTGATGTCTCAAGCTCCGATTCGTCGTCTTCTGGTGGTTTCTCAAACTCCATAGTAGCATTGAATCCAAAATCTTTTCCAGGGACAAATGCTGCCTTCAGTTCCTCAGCAGTCTGGGTAGTGCTAATCATGTTGTCTTCAATAGATAAGTTTTCCTGAAAAGTTGTAAGTAACTCAAGAAAGATCAGTCGAGTCCACGTGACATTTTAATACTTTCTTCACATAATGAATCGAATTACAACTTTATGACTATATAAAGCTTACCTTCTTGACATAATCTGCCACTGTTACTGTAATAATTTCTTGAATGACAAAACTGGTCACTCGGTCTTCACCAAGAATTTGTAGAAGGAAGTCCTTGGGAACCTGCATTAAATACGACGTAAATGGAGTTGAAGCATATTTCAGGTGATACTATAAGCAAGGACTTGCTGTTTCAGAACACGAGTTTAGATACAGGAACAGCAGAAATAACCCGGCATTAGATACGCTGACATGAAGTGGTTCTTGGCTTATGTTCATACTGGAAACATGACATAAAATTTACCTTCTGTAAAATATAATTTCATGACAAAATATGAAGCAGACTAGAGTGGAGGTTGGGAATCTAACTATAGAAGTTGAAAAGGCAAACGAAATAGTGGCAGAAAGCAGAACATTTGAAGAATCAGGAGAAATTTACCTTAGAGGTCTTTCCTGTAAAAGCAATGTCCACATGCAAATAAACAAAGGAGGATCGTCAGTGGCATGTTCTCATCTTATTTTGTGAACAGGAAACCTTATTGAAATAGCGAAGAATTTTTCTTTAAATGAAGGGACTTAGGAGTTAGCAGAACATACACTCCGTGAGTCGTAACTATACATTTATGCTCTATCACAGCTCCATACTTGTTGAAGTACTAAATAACAATTACAAAACATGCATCTCAAATGACCACTTTTCCAGTGGTGATACAAGACGTAAGAAAACTGATACTTCTGTTAAACTGATGCTCTCAGCTTATATATACATGCACACACATACATCAGCTAGGAGGAAACAGGGATTATATCTTTCTTTGTCAAAGCGTTTGTAGCCGAGTGGCAAACTAAGACACCCTGTAACCATGAGGTCACGGGTTTGATTCCCCGAGGTCACGGGTTCGATTCCCCGAAATGGGTGATTATATTCTCTGAATAGAGATTGGTGGTGATTTGCATCTAGAATCGATTGATAAATTCGTCTTATTCAATAATTGTAATTGTAATGTTATATTTCATGTTAATTAATAAAAAAAGGAGGAAACAAGGATGCAAGATAAATAGTAGGTCCGTATTTGATAGCAGAGGTCTATTTTTACTAGTCAAACAAAAGTATACATATGAAACTGTATAATTGGTGGTCTGATCAAGGTAACTAGAGGAATCCTCCTTTACTAGCCAGACGAAATAAGATGCTTTAGTAATAGAAGAGACAAGGAAAGATCGAAGAAACCAACAGAAAATACAATAGGTCTCAGCATAAAATATTCAAAACACATAAGCAAATAGTACCTCCTTTATCTCTGCGGAAACCAGGAACTGGTGGTGCTGTACGAGCCAAGTTTCTTAGGACTTTCTCAAATACAATCTGTGTCTCCTTCCCTGGCAAATCTACTCTTACCTGACATGGAACATATGGGAAGGGAATAACTGGATTTTGACCATGTCACATAAAAAGTAACACAAAAGTACTTGATCAAACTTAAGAAAAATATAAAGAAACGCACATCTTAAACAAACCTAGTACTTCACACTCATTATGACAGAACATTTTAACAACTTAACCACATCCAAATTCGTTCAGTGAACATTTTCAACGATAAAAATTCCATCTGAATAGAACAGAAGAGTTAGCAAGATAAGCTCACTTGCATCTTCTCTTCATCTTTAGACTCCAAAACTATCTCGTAATTTTTAATGGCCACTGAGTTCTCCAGACCTGAAATTGATGCCTCCAAACCTGAATTCACAAGCCATATGTCCATAGTTAATACCAAAGAAATGTGAAAACCTAAAATCCTGTTGTAGCTGTATATCATTACCAGACCCAACAGCAGATATTGGTTGGAGCAGAGACTTCCTGCTGGCCTTTGAGAAGCTACAGCAAGTCAATGATCTGAAACTCACTAGGCAAACAATTGGTAACGTAACCACAGTGAACATAGATGTCAACTCGACAAAACAAATTATCTGTCGGTCATATTGTGGGGGGTATCATGTGGCCATAGTATACTCGAAAGCTCCTTGACCTTGAGTATTAAACAAAGCTCAGGGTAGTGCACATGCATCAAGCTTGCAGCTTTAGTTTACGTAGCATGTCAAAAACAACAAAAGCAAGCAAGTTTGAATGTAAGTTAAACTCGTTAACCGTAATGCATAAACATACTTCGGAAAACAAAATAATAATAGCCTTAACATCATCTAAGAGTATATACCTTACATGATTTAACAGCATACAATGCCATAAACACAATTAAATACAATGAAGTGAACTAAACTAATCAACAGAGAATCATAATATAAACAACACAGACCTATAACAACACTGAATCAAATTACAAATAAACTACATAATCCAAAGTTCCCAAGAATCCAACTTCAATTTTCTACCTGGGACCGGCAGTTTCTCGACCAGAATAGAAGCTCAATGTGGCTTTGTGCAATTTGACATCTCTTTGCAGACTACCAATTCGTAAATGCTGCTAAGAAAACAACAAGAACAGATGTAAAATCAAACAAATGCCGTTTTCGGAACCACAAAAGATTCATGTGTCATAAGATTAACCTAAAGAAATGTAGCAGAATCATCTATATTAGCATGTTATTAAGTACCTAGTCTTTGTTTAAACTAGTGAAAAAGAAAATGTACAATGAGTTGAACAGTTCAAAATTGAATCTTTGTACAACCAATTTAAGGGAAAATTTCAATAGAATAGAAGAATTTAGGAAGCATACATTAGAGGGAATAATTAATTGAGGAGAAGGTGACGTCAGTGCCATAGCTGCCATGGATAGAGAGGGGCGAAAATTGCAGATGAGGCTGGAGAAATTGATAGAACAGAACTCTTTTTTTGGTTTTACAGTTTCGGATAGAGGACAATTTGCCGTTTGCACCATATAACTATCACATTTACACTTCCCTTCTTAATCTGAAGTGGACTTAAAGTTCAAAATCAATAAGACTAGCACTACGACGAATTGGATTATCAGAGCAAAAGCGTGACAACATTAAAATATTAAGGGGCTCTGGCATGGAATTAAAATCGATCAATTTGACTCGGTAAATATTGATTCGGTCTAAAATGCATTTCAAATACCCCATTTCAATTCTATTTCAAACACAATTTCACCAAAATTCATCCAAATGCCCATTCAAAATTTATACCAATCCGCCCCAAAAAGTGTCATTGTTTCAGTAAATTTTTTTATGAAAGTCCATTTTTTTTAGAGTCCTGCAATATTGTATACTAATTGTGTGATGTTATATATAAATTGTGGATTTTTATGTATTTACAGATTGTGTATTATTATATATTAATTGTGCGACCGAATCGTTTTGTGTGTGACTCTCCGACATCTAGGAGAGTTTTGTTTTTTATTAAATAAGTGAACATATCTTTTTTCATGAACAATGAAATTTTAATTACTTCATCATTAACACTTCATGGGATTTGATAATTTGATTCATTATCATATCATTTTCATGTTATTTTTGTTACCTAAGTACAATTTGTGTAATTAATTGTATAGATGTTGTGTAAAAGTAGGGATCAAATGGTAGCTGTAGTTTAGTGGCCGTGGAGACCTGGATGAAATGTTTAAAAAGTTCCATGTGGCACCATGTCTGAAAGGCATTCCATGCATGTTATTTTGTAATTTTCACATATACTTCAATTGCGTGAATTTGTCAAACTATACCAATGTCTATATTATGAAATAGAAAAAGATATCCTGGCGCATTATACAGAGAAAAACGTCTTGGTGGAAGACCAAGACTTGACTTAGAAAGTGAGGCCCATTTCCGGATTAGAACGGCATTATCTGAAAGAAATTTCGACCCACTTCAAATGTGTAATTTGATAAGCGTTTCAGACACCCAAGTTTATGGATGTATATCAGTAAATATATAATTTCGATCCACCTGATATTTAGCAAGCGGACTGAAATTTAATATTAAACAAGTTAAACCTAAAACGCAGTGTATCGTGCACACTAAACTAAATAAAACAGTTTAGGGTGTGGTCACCATGCTCGAACATATAAAGTTCGATTCTATATAAATCTAATCTGGAAATTTAATCTCGAATTGAACTGAATATGCAACGAAAATAAATGATAAAGAGATATAAGTTTCTAGCAGATTATAATTATATAATCCACCGAGCCTCATGACGAAAATATCTCTAGATCTATTCTACGAATATATCTAGATGCAAAATTATCAGTGATTAGAATAAAGGTAAAAACTATAAATAGATTATATATATCAAGTGTAAGAATCTGTCCAGTTGTAGGGTGTATCCAGTACACTATATCCAGTACACCCACTTAACTTAGTGAACATAAGTTCTGGGAGTGTATCCTACATACACCTAGAAATCTCACACTTACAATCTCCCCCTTAATTTTTGCATTTCTTCATATCACCTATAAACCTGTCAAAACAAGTGCACAAATATATATACTATTTCCTCCTCAAGTCAAGAGGTTTCTCCCCCTTAATAAGAGCAACAGAGATAATATAATTCGACAAAAGTAACATAGAATCCTAGGAGTATAACAACCCAACATGTAAGCACAAGTGTAGTCTAGTGTAATCAATACACTTCACTTGTTCTGCATGAACATACTGGCCATAACATCCACCAGTGTAGTAAATACACACCATCAGTACTGCACAGGAACATACTGGTCATAACACACTGGTGTGTTCAGTACACTCCAACATCCACTGGGGTAGTCAGCACACTCCATCAATCCTGCACTTGCTGATCATCTCTCCCCCTTGATATGCTGAAAGTAAAAACTCTAGGTTGGCTTTCATTATTCGAAGGGTTTCTATATGTTGATCAATTGTAGCCACTTAACTTCACAAGGAGCATCAATCATTTCATAAGAAGAATCAAACCATTGCAAACCCAAGTGTACCGGTTCCACCATATCGTCAACAAGACCTTAAAGATTAAGAACATATATGAGAGAGTTTGTGGAGTTTCCTTCCAGCTCAAAACCGACAAGATGATCAAACACTTGTTAACCCAGATCAACCGTCATTCCTTCCTTGAGCTTGTAGATTAGGGAAGCTATTCACATACCTTGCAACTAGTGAGTTCCTTGATCACAATAACCTTATCCATGTCAGTGGTGTCCTCAGTAACACCTGGTGTATCCAGCACACCATTCAGCATATCCGGTGTAACATTAAACAACTTCTTACGCGGATACACCTCACCATAATTCGTAGAACGAATAATCAGCAAACTCCTCGGTTAGATCACAGTAGAACTCACATATAAGTTGGGAGCAAAAGAACAAATTGATCCTAGCAACTGACGAGACTCCAGAAAACCAAATACTCTATGAAGCTTAAAATCAGGCACTTGAATATGCTTCTCACACAATCTCTTTCCCTTTAGTAACTACTGTTAAGGTAAAAGCCCCAACCCTCGAATGTTACTAAAATCAACTAACTCTCCACTTCTTGAAAGTCCTCGGATGATGCGAACTCCAGTCCTCGCTCTCGAAGCTATAGATCCCGACCTGCACAGACGACTGGAGAAGGGGGGGTCAGAACCTTTAGATCCGATTTGTCTTGGATCAAACCGGATGGGAGAATTTACTCGAGAGTGATTGTATATCAACTCTGTATAATTGAAGGTATATAGCTTATAGTAGAGAGAGAAGATTAAGTGATCATGCTTGAGTTTATCTTGAGAGGTGATCCCTATTTATATCATTCAAATATTCAACCACAATATTACAACATTTTCACCATTCAAATTTCAATCCGTTTATGCCAATTAAGATTTCCTCCAGCATGAAGCTGGCAATTCACACCCTGCTGGCCAAAATTCTGGTAGCCGGAACATGCATTCCGGCCCAGAATTGGGGTTGTGCATCAAACTCGTGCTGTAGCCAGTGGGGTTACAGTTGGGTTATTGTGGCTCTGGCGATGACTATTGTGGGAAAGGATGTCGCTCTGTCCCGTGTTATGCTCCTTCGGGCAATAATGGAGTTAGGGTGTGGGATGTTGTCACGGATGCCTTCTTATGGGATTGCCAACCAGGCCCCCTCTGGCGGCCCCGGTAGGAGAGGGTTCTATACCAGGTCGGTTTTCCTCGATGATGTTGGCTCTTATTCAAACTTTGGCACTGCAGGTTCTACAGCTGATTCTAAGCGTGAAATTGCGGCCTTCTTTGCACACCTAACACATGAGACAGGCCGTAAGTTCTATATTGATGGTACCCGAATTAATATTTCTATGTTTTATCAACTTATTACTTGTTAGTTCGCAGTATTTAATAATCTTACCTAGATCTGTACTTTTATAATTTTGCAAGAACTTTACCCTTTAAAAAGTGAGTGATCTCCTAGACCCGTGAGATGCAGTCTAAGGATCATTTGCATTGTATAGCCCAACATAATCTCAACTAATAATTTATGTTCTACCAGATATGTGCTCCAGAGTAGAGACCGGAGGATCAACTAGAAACTATTGCAACGCAAATAACAGACAATATCCATGTAATCCTAACAAAGGTTACTACGGGCGATCGAGGCGCCCTACAATTGTCGTGGAACTATAACTAGGGTGCTGCAGGACAGAGCATTGGATTCGATGGACTCAACAACCCTGAAATTTGAAATTGTAGCCAGAGATAATGTCATCTTATTCAAGACTGCCCTGTGGTTTTGGATGGATAACTGTCACAGTACAATAACATCTGGAAAAGGATTTGGAGCAACTATTCGTGCAATTAAATAGTATGGAATGTGGCAATGGGAATACCGGAGCTGTGAGGAGTCGCGTGCAGTTTTAGAATGACTATCGTAATAAACTCGGAGTTGATCCTGGAGGCAAACAATGGTGCGTTAACTACAAAATGAAGGAAGGATCGGAATGAAGGATGACCGTATGAGTACGTGTGAATCTGATAAATATATAGGCCAAGTCCATGAACTACTTTGGAGAAATATATACTGTAGTATTTCTTGGAGTATATTCATGGGGGAGAATGGCACAATTGGTTCCGCAAAATAGGGTAGGCGGCTCACGCAGTACCATGTTGATCACGTTGTTACGGACGATCCTATAATTTATTTTGTTATGGAAATCGAAGGACTTTTGGCCCAGTTTGCACAAAGTCAAGGATTTACCAAGTGATGTGTTAAATAGTCATCTGATCAACGTGCACATCATCCATCCACCTCATAATTTAAATAAAGAAATTGAAAAATAATTTCAAAAATTCGAAAAATAAAATGAAACTAATTTGTAAAATTTTGAATTCAGCGAAATTAGAATAAAAAAACAAAACAAAAAAAAGAGTTGTTTGGGTTAAATATTATATTTTTAAATACAAATTAGTTCCATGTTATTTTTTGAATTTAAAAAAAAAATTCAATTTCTTTACTTTAAATTTATTTTCTATTTTCATTTTTGTATTTTTTTCCCATTTTTAAGAAATATTTACATAATTTTATTTTAATTTTTGAATTATTTCATTTATTTATAATTTCTTTAATTCAGTAAATAGGTGGCACGTGAGTTTGACTGTTTGACAAGTTCATTTCGTCGCCATGTAATCAGTCAACCCTTAACATTAAAAAAAATTATAGATTCATCCGGAACAGGTGATCAAACGTACTACATGAGCCTTTTGCCCTATTCAACATAACCAATAGTGTCATTCTTCCATTTTTTGGACAATCAATAAGATAATATTAACCTCCCCCATCCCGTGTTATGTAAAATGAGCATATTCTACACCCTTTAAATATGATCCATGTATAAGAAAGTGTTTCGCATTCGCCCAAGTATGTGATTGGGAGAAGTTGGGTTCTTAAAGGTCACCATATAATAGTAATGTACAGGTAGTAAAAAACTTGCAGTTACTAGAAGTGAAATGGCTGGTTCAATGAAAATGCTGCTGCATCATACTTATCAACTGTACTTCATGTTCTGCAGATACAACTTTAACAGGCCTACACTTTGCTACAACAACCTTGATGACCCTGGTTCTCAAATGGCACGGATACATACAGAAGTCTCAGCTTCTAATGTCAGATGTACTGAAATTCGTTCTGTTAGCGAACTTTTCTGTTGTTGGGTCGAATGTTAGTTTAATGTGGAACTCAGTAGGATTTTATCAAGTCAGTTCTCAAACAATATTTATGACAGGTATCAACTACAAAAGTCCGACATATGATGTAAACTGTCAATTTAACAACTTGCCAAATTGCAAAGTTGAGCATGATTCCTGTGGCCTGTTTTCTTGAAGTCATCTTGGACAAGGTCCGGTATTCAAGAGATACAAAGCTTAGCATTTTACTCGTTCTGTTTGGAGTTGGGATCTGCACGGTCACTGATGTCAACATAAATGCTAAGGGATTTATCGCTGCGTTCATAGCGGTCTGGAGTACATCTCTACAGCAATATGTAAGTGATCATCCATGTAACAATATGACTTACAGCTGTCTGTGGAGTCTGATTTAGCTCATCTCTATCTTGCAGTATGTTAATTATCTTCAAAGGAAGCATTCAATCGGTTCCTTCAACTTACTAGGCCACACAGCACCACCTCAAGCTGTGTCATTGCTGATAGTTGGACCTTTCCTCGACTACTGGTTAACAGAAAAAAGAGTCGACACTTATAAACTATACCTGCATGTCAGTGGTAAGACATCCTCCATTATCCTGGTTTTGCATGCTATTAAACGAACTGACAGATTCATTGCAACATATGCTCACTAGTAACATTTGTAGCTGTTTCACCTCTACATATGTTTATCATACTGTCCTGCTCCATTGCTATAGGAACCAACCTGAGTCAATTCATCTGCATTGGTAGATTCTCAGCAGTTTCATTCCAAGTGCTCGACCATATGAAAACAATTCTGGTTTTGACCTTAGGTTTTCTTTTCTTTGGAAAAGATGGCATGAACGTACAAGTGATCCTGGGAATGGTAATTGCAGTAGTCGGAATGATTTGGTATGGCAGAGCGTCTTCTCAACCTGGAGGGAAAGAGCGAAGTCAGCCTTTCAATGACAGCAAAACCGAACAGGAAGTTGGACTAGTGAAATATAATGAGCAGGATGAGGAAGTTTACTGATGTGTGATAGATTCCAGGATGGTAAATAATCATCCAACTTTAACTTTTTTTTTTTTTTTTTTTAATGAAAGAGAGCCTAGGCTCTCGGATTTTATATATATATATTAAATTCATGGCGGTTTAAAAGAACCCGCGAAAACAAAAAGTCGCAGAATAATTACATTCCACCAAAAGACCCAGCTAACTAACCACTTTACTATGCTATTTCCATATACAAAATATACCGAAGGAGACAATATAGAAGACGTCGTGTATGTGACTTTCTCCTTGTTAGTGGAACCAAAAGAACTATTATGTCATGCCAAAGTTCGCTCCTTTGCAAGCCAGTTGTACCAAACAATACCAAAGTTCTGTCGGCATCTACCTATCTAGCCATCTGAATTCGGCCTGTAAGTGTGTGTCCAAAATGGGACCTGTAATGCCATGTTCATGTACATATCCTATTCATAGCTCTGAGAAGATAAACTGCAGGCTGATATATAATTAGGCTTCTATCAAGTGAACCCACAACAGGCCAGGCTGCAAGAGGAGTACTTCAAACTTTTCGCAAAGTAATACCAGAAAATGAATCAGAGATAAAGCAACTTGTGAGTCAATCTCTCTCAGTACCAACAGCAAAAGTAAACCAGTAACTGAAGTGCATCGCTACCAAACTTGTTCAAACTGTGCAATAACATCACAATCATGTCCACGCCACCCTGAATAATATTTCTCCTCATGTGTGTGCAAAAAAGGATATGTGTAAATCCTAGTAGAAGTGGAGAAGAGGAAGAAAGATGCAAGAAATCATAGAGTATCTTTACTAGTGTGAGGGGAGGCAGGGGATCTCTCCTCAACAAATAGAGTGTCATTAGTACGCCCTTTCTTGCATCCCAAACACTCACAATTATGTATGAATGCAACAAATAAACTGCAGGAGGGTTAGATCCCCTCCAATCCCTAACCATCCTGCTGAAAATGTTTCTTCCCTCCCCTAGTGATTCCCCTTCACTGGACAGGTAGCAACGTAACTCAGACTCGAAAAGACAAACTGCAGGTAAAAATGACTTGTGTGGTTTATGGGAACAAAGCAGTAGAGTGCAATTTTTACGGGACATGGAGACACAACAGTATGCTACAGTTTTAAAAGATAGACTGCAGACCTGGAGAGGTGTAATACAGTCTCGAAGAAGGTTGCTACGATTATGGAAGGCAACAAACTGCATAGTCATCCAACTTTAACTTTTTCCTCTTGCTGTACCATCTAATGACCAAAAGCTTGAAGAATAAAATATAAGGAAAACTGATGATGTAATTGCTCAGAGACAATTCAATTTACCATTTAGTAGTTTATTGTACAAATTTTCTGCAAGTTGAAATGGAACGGTGCAAAATGAACATGGTGATAGTACAAGATACACTGGAGCTGTTCAATCAATATCAGGTTTCATAACATCTGAAGAATGAGAATTCAGGTGATGGACAAGCATCTGAAATTGCTCTTTTGATACGGCAATTACATATACAAAAGTGGTAGTAAGACCACTCACATTACTTCCAACAATGGAAGTGGTCATTGGGTTCGGCCGGCCGTCCGGTAGGCGAGAAGAACAAGAAGTCGTTGAACAGTGGCTGTTGGGGCCTGTCCCACCCCAACGGCCATATGGCCCATTTTTTTAAATTTTCTTTTTTTTAGTAATTAAATCTGAATTTATTTTTAAAAAACACCAACAGCTATATTTTTCCGAACTCTATAAATATAACTTATTTTCACATCATTTCACACCACTTCATTTTTCTTTCTTTTTCACTTCTTAAACTCAAAATGTCTTCATCATCAATCCAAAAACACATTCTATTATCGTCCAGTTCCGATGACGATGTAGAAAAATCACCAAATTGGAGTGATTATGAAAGTTCCACTTCAAACACTCAGCCCGATTATTACATACGTGCTACCCAACTCCTTAAAGAAGCCGTTCCTATTATATTCACCCACACCGAGCAATCTCAATCCCGGCCAAGACGGTCGAGATACACCCGCGAGTGTATTGAGCGGGACAAGGAAACAATTGTGAATCATCTCGAACGTGATTACTTTGTTGAACGGCTACATGTGGACGGTCAAGTTCCGACATCATTTTAAGATGGCCCATTAGACAGGACTTTCGACTGCAGTAGCCATCAGAGTGGTCATTATCAATGACCACAACTATTTACGGTCATCAAGATGACCCATTGAGAATGATCTATGCGAACCAAGATTTGCATAATATAGCAGAATTATCAAGAAACAACCCGATACTGCTACAAGATTTGCACCAAAGTTTGGGTATATATGCCCTTTAACTTCTTCTATTTCTTGGTATTGCCATACAAAGTTCAACTTGCTTAATACAGAAAACAGGGCGAGAAAAAAAATGGAAACATGGATTACTCATTACTGAATCTGCACTCACTAGATACATCAACAGAACCTAGAAAGAATTAAGATCAAAACCACATTGATCAGGAAAAACACCGTCGCCGGAAGGACAATCCAAACATAACCGAGGCCTATATAATTTAGCAAGGGAGTGTAAATCTGTTCAGACACTTCAGTTGGATTTTCATTCAGACGCAAGGGCAGATTGCAAAACATCTTCAAGGTACTTTTCAGCAGCTGCATATTGCCTCTTCTTGTCTTCAATTGCCAATGCAGCTAGTGCCTTGTCCTGAATATGATCACGGAATAAAACAACATTAATCTATCATAGTTGAAATAATGGAGCAGAACAAGTGCAGTAGATAGTCAATTAGGAAACAAACCGGTGGCAAGTCTTGGTAGCTTCTCAAGGTGTCAAGGATTGGTTTGGTTTTCTTCTCCAAATCCTTCTGGTGCTCTGCCATTTCAACCAGTACTCCATGACTAATCTCAGGACTGTAACCAACCCGATTGAGCATTGCCTGTGATAAACATCATTGTAAAAGAATCATGTCCAAACTTGTCTTCTCCACATTCTTTTCTTTTAATTTTTATTTCTTATTTTCTTGGAACCTTAATTAGTACATGTCATATATGAAATGTGCCCCATTGTAACATAGAAGTACCAACAACAATACAAAAGATCAACTGAGACAGACTATTCTTTCATTACTTGTATTGAAACAAGCAAAATAGGTCGATTTGTAAGAATGATAGGAGATGGATGTGAAAACAAAACATCTGTATCTATTTATCATAGGTATGCCTGTTATACCTTATAATTAGAATACTGGTGGAGGTACTGTCTTTCCTTCTGCTCCATTATTGCCAAG
>JAYMSP010002955.1:0-21764 GCA_036897095.1 Plantago elongata
TAACTAGTTTATTAAACAAAAATATAAACAGTATTCTCTAATCAAGTAATAGAAGTGGACTAATCAACAAACTAAATATTAATTGGGGCTTTAATAACTTGAGAAAATTAAGAATTTTAACTATATATAATAAAAATAGATCAATAGAAGAACTAAGACAATTTAATTATTTAAACAAAGTAGCAGTCTAGCAAGAAGAAGGAAAGAAAGAAAGGGAAAGAAAATTCCATGATGGACCTCCGTCGACTGTCGATGCCGGTCACTCGGTCAGTTTTCAAATTTTCCAAGGTGGCGCGGCGCCGCGGCGCCGCGGCTGTAGGCGGCAATGGCCCTTTTCCGGTGGAAATTTAGAGCCAAGATCCCCAAATTAAAACCCTAAATTTTCAAACCCATATTTCTAATATAACACAAGAATTTCTAGATGTTGTTTGAATTTGATTGCTTAAGTTAGGATGAAGGATTGAAGAAGAATGAAGGGTACTTATATACATGAAAATTGAACAAAAAAACGGCCATTTTTTTTTCGATATTTGAGGAATTGAACATATTTCTTCGATATTTGATGAATTGAATGGATGATTTAATGAAAGTTGAGAGGAATTAGGCTGAAGATTGAAGAAGCAGGAAGAATCGAGAAAGGAAGCGTTAATGTCGCTGATTCGATGTACCTGTACGCCGTTGTCTTCTTTTCTTTCCTCCAAGCTGCAAGTCTTTCATTTTTCTTTTTTAATTGGGCCATAGGCCCAGGTGCCCAGCTGCAGCCTGGAGGCTTCTTCAATTTTTTTTATTTGACATATATATTGGGCCTGGGGCCCCTAGCAAACTTAAACCCTGCACGGTTGGATTTACTGCGCTGGACCTTAGCTGGGCCAGAAAAAGATTTGCTTGTTCTTCCATTTACTGCCTTCTACTACATTTTCATAGTCCCCATAACACTCAAAACTCATTCAAATATTTCTTTGTCAACTGTAGCGTTACCAAACCCATTCTCCAGTCACTACCATCGGAAAACATATTCCTATAAAAAAATTATTTTAGGTAGAAGTTTGTACTTATACTTTTTATAATAATATAATATACAATTTAAATGTTATATTTATTGAATAAAATTATTAAATACTAACTTAACAAGTTAAAAATAATTTGTGTCTAATAATAAAGTTCACATGTAAATGAACTAGTGCTTACACAAAAGTTAAAATACAAACTTATCATTCAAAAATTTAAATTACTATCACAAACAATTTTAAATAAGTATTTTATATTTTAAATTTATAATGAAAATTATATATATGGATAAATATTATTAAATATTATATCATTTATTATAATAATGAGGTATAATTATTTAAGGCGGTACCAAAGAAAGTAATATGACAATGTGATGTATATTCTTATTTACTTGAGGCGGGACCCAAGAATTTAACACCAAGCTGTTAATTCGACAAGATGCTTAAATTCAAGAAAAAGAAACTCTGAAATTCAATTTCAGTTTAGTTATTATACACCTACTCGATGCATAAATCACAGTCTGAGTTTGAAAGTTATAAAAAAACTGGGAATGTGTTTCAACCTCAATCACTATCATCTCCATCTCCTCTGCCTCGATGATTGTTCTTCTGAACTTTATACATATCAGCTATCTGAAGTTGGCAACGAAACAGGGCAGGATAAAACATAAATTGGACAATAATAACGTGCTAGCTGAGAGATAGTATGATTAGATTCATACTAAAATCTCACAACAGTAATTACTTACCATATCAGATGAGGTAGCCTCCTTCGGAACCTTATCATCTCGGGAATGAACCACACGAGGAAGTCGCAGCGAATTCCCTTGTCAAAATAAACTAGAAGAAGATTCAATCACCAATAAGCTAAGCTAATCTAAATTTTACATGCAGTTGAACCAAACTCCTGATTAAACACAAATACGGGAGTTTTAAATGTGGAACTGCATAAAACGGTATAAATGGACAAGAATCCCAGCAAATGTATTAATCCTACGTCATTTTTGCAGGGCTATAGATTATGCTGCAACAATATAACAGCAAACATATCTATTTAAAAGAACAGAACTTCAAGCCTCGTACGTCTTGTTTTAGCTCCTTACTTTGACGTTCAAAAGGATGACTGTCAAAGTTATGATTATGGTACCTTATCAGGATGAACGGTACCAATTGCAGCATGATAAACTGGACTAATTGTAAGATCAGCAGCTCTGACCTCCCAGACCTGATAGAAATGAACGGCATAGATCATCAGATACAATGTTTTCCACATGGCAGGCTAGATAAACAGCCTAAAATGGTTCGAAATGATAAGTTTCCAAAGCAAAATCTAACAGAAGGCGGGAAAATAATAAGTTGTGATCATGTTGTTTGTTCTTGCATGGTCACACATTTGCAACCGGAGATTTTGTTAAACATCATCATTCGTTCTATCAAACAGCTTCAAATGTATCAAATATATGTTGTAAAAGTTAAAAGAACACCTTCCCAACCGGAACAGAAAAGAGAATCACACAAAGGCGGCAACCTAATATAGAATTGGATAGCAGTGAATTCGAAGATGAAGAATGTTACCTCTGTTGGTTTAAACCATACATCAGGACAAATTGTACTAGAGTACCTGAAATTTGACTGGAGATGGAAGTCATTCATGTGAGATTTCATCAAAGAACCAATCAAGCCACTCCCATTAAGAATGCGAATACATAAAATTTGATCTAACCATTGGCTGATCAATAACTTGAAGACGGGCTGTACAATTTTTTAACTCTTCTTCAGATAATCCACTTCCTACAACATAAAATATATCGATGAAATTATGGAAATTAACATATATGCAATATTTTACAAGAATAACAGAGTCCAGTTTGCTGTTTGCAAAGCACGAATAGTCTTAAAATTGACATTACACTGTACCTCCTTCCATGGAGGAGCTTACCTATGTTACAAATGCTCTGGAATTCATCAGTGACGGCATTATAACAAGCAAGAAGAAAGGCACCATAAACACCTGAATGAAAAATGCAATATAATTATTTCCAAACATTGAGAAGTATCCTGATGAAGCAATTACAAGTTTTCTTCCGTTTTCCTGTCGTACACTATCAGCATCCTAATAAATATTTTATGAAATGCTTCTTTGCTGAGAACAACACAAAGCTGAAACCCATGGAAGGGAAACAATCGAACTGTAAATCTTAGGATAAGGGGAGCTTATCCAAATGAACAATTATGAGATGCTAATTTCAGTTCTGTACAAGTAAAAAATGGCACCAAAAAAAACAAGCCAAACTAAGCCTAATATCCCAAATCAATTGGGGTAGGCAAGTAAGTAAACAATGACACTATCATATGAAAGTTGATACTAAGCACAAAGAGTATACAGACGCACCAGTACGCTTCCCTTTGCCATGGAACGCAGCAATAGGAACCAAATCCAGTGAATCGCCCAAACTAGAGAAAACACGACATCATGAGCTTAAGAATTCTTTTACAGGTTTACTTTAAGCAAAATTTAGCAGCTCAAAGAAGTAATCAGCATAAGCATTTACCCGTCCATATAATCTTTTTTCAGTTTTAGCCAGTTGTTTGACTTTTTCGAAGGCTCATATACAGCATCTTTACTCAGTGTTTTGATCACCAACCCTTCATAGCTGGAAAAAGTACAAATGAACAACGAAACAGAAAGAGGTATACATACTTATATGCTGGGATAGCTTCTTTGGCAAACAAAGAAAAGAAAACGATCACCAAGGCTCATACTCGTTCAGCATGTAGTTAGAAATGTGAAAATAATAGCAGCATAAACCCCCTTCAATCCCAATTTTGGATTCAATATGGATCACGTCTGAATTTTGTAGTCATGATTCGGGATAGCATGGTGAAAATACTTAGGTAGAACAGCTCAGCATGGTTGACGAGAAGTCGAGAATCAACTGCTCAGAAACCTCTTTCTAGAACAAAAGCTAATCAATGAATGCCCAAAACTCACTTAACATAAAACACTGAAGTACCAGAATTACCTATCATCAGCTGCAGCATCAAAAACTTTTGGATTTCCTCAACATCATTCAGGTTAGTAGAAGTGACAAATTGGAGATAGCCGCGTTCTTGCTGGAGTGATTTGTATAGGTGCTGCACGTATAGAATTGATTAGTAGATGATCTTCACACCAACAAAAAATATATAGCATATAAGTTATAACGATGGTGTAAGAAACACCCAAAAATGGAGTGAGAGCTGGTTTTATCAATTTTTGTCATAGACGACAGCAATACCATCAGCGTATGCTGGAAAAGTGGAACATGAACAATTTGGCTTACCCGACTGACAATAAATGGGTCAGATGGTAAGCTCAAAGTAAGCTAATGCTCCATGAAATTGATCTATTTGTTTCAGGGTCACATAATTCATGGATCATCCGGGATGGGGACACGGTACACTATTCACCCTTGGAGCATCCTATTATCCAGCGAATCCCATTGCATATTTCCGGAATGTGAATGTGGAATGCAGGATTGGTGATCTGCATGTGTTACCAGGTGAACCACATGAGGCAGTGAACCATGTTCAGGTATGCATTTTCCGGAACATGGAACGTTGGTACGTTGGCGAATCATGTGACCCTAATTTGTTTAAAACGGAAGAATGAGAGCAGAAAGACCATGTCTACTGGATTCTTGTACTTCATTCAAACAGCAATGACCTGGCAATATTGCCGGCATACAGTGAACAAGTACAGAGAACTATCATACTTAACAATTGTACAGGAAATAGTACAGACTACAGAGAAGGAAAAGAAGTGATTATTAGAAAGAAGCAGAAGTTCAAATCATTAAATACACTATCAGACTAAAAGCTAAGATACTAAATCAGAAATAACTATATTACCTCTCTACGAACATTGAGTTGCTCCTGTAGGAGCTGTTGTCCATTGAGGTAGAGGATATCAAACGCTATATGCACACATTCACATCAATTTCGCTCATCGCAACATCTTTGCCAGTACGCGTTTAGAGAATCTGTAAACGAAAAAAATAAAATTCATACTGTTAGAAGATTCGTAGAACAATTAACTAATGTACACAAAATAAAATACGTATATCAACAGGCATAAGCAAAATACAACATAAGTTGACGTAACAGGCAGCTTCAACCATGTAGCCTTGAGGAGCAAACCACACCATGGATGTGAAGAACTTATTGTGGAGAGGGATCGTGGACGGGGGCTTATGTAGGAATGTACTAAAAAGACGGATGTATAAAAGGATACTCATTAGTTATTTAATTAAGAGAGAACTTAAAGATTTGACATAAGAATCTACTGTTTAACGGTTTTGACTTTCAAAGATATTTGACCAATTTCATAGAAAGTTCAATGTAATCCCAGACAATATTTATTAAATACAAAAACGTAAAAATGGTGTAATACATACCATAAGGAGAACAATATTATATGACGAGTTCAGACTCAACACCATAACAAATAAATATACAAGATGTCTGACTGAAACATATCAAAATTTATATACATTATAGAGTTAGACATATTTTTTATACATCATATTTCGATTTATTTGATATTTCCCCGTATTGTGTATTCATATTGGTGTTTATTAGTTTCCACCACCTGATACGCGACTATGAATCCCCTATGGCATGGTGTTGCATTCTTCTGTTATGCTTAGAGAAAATAACACCAGACCCTGTTCCTGTTGACTAAACTAATACAAACAAAATTATTACACAGTATTTATAAGCTCATACCTGGAAAGTATGTTTTTTATGTTTCTCTCGATCGTAACCAACAAGTTCACAATCGATGATGATTGACGTTACAAAAGGCTGTTTTAATCTGCACTTAAGACAGTAAATGTTAGACTCTCGACTTCAATATCGTTGTATCTACCAAAGTAGTGAGACTCTCAAAGAAGAAGATTCTACAATGAAGAGAAAAAAAATCATAGGAGAGAATGATCAAGAGAAACAGTCAAGTTAGGTTTCTTTAGCAATGGGAATGAAACATGTATACTATTTAACTAACATAAGAGCTTAGACATATTCTGAAAGAAACTGTGCATTGCCGGAGTATTTTAGAGTTTAGATAGATTTTGCGAAGCAAAAACAAAAACCATCTAAAAAGAATGGGGTGGTAACGGGGAGGCAACATTCAGCTTTGTTCATGAAAAACAAACTTTTGTAAATTTACTGAATTTTTTACCAGTGTATTTACAAGTCTCATTCTAATAATGCCGGTTACAACACACCAGCAGAGCATAAACTAAAGTGAACTTTCTACAGATGATATACTACAACAACTAACATTGTATCATTCCATTCATAAAACTTCCGTACAATTAAATGCAGCAGAAGCTAACCGAAGACGTATCCTTCAAAAATATTTGTTTACATTACAACTTGGTTTTGATAATTTCTGGCACTTTGCTTAAACTGAAAAACATTTAGGTTTGTTTAAGTGGTTGACAGTAATCCTGTGAGGAGAATAAATACTTTATATCAGCATCAGTCAAAATCTAATAGGCTCATATACCAAACTAGTTAGACTAAAGATTACCTTCTAATAGTGGCAACAACATCAGGAAACTTCTCCGTTTTCCTCTGTTTACTTCTACTGTATATCGCTACTGTGCCATTCTCCAAATAATGTATCTAGTCAAAATTTCAGCATCATAAGAGGACCTTGTTGTTCGATCAACCTAGACAGTGTATCTTTAGGTATCATTACCTGAGCACGTTCTCCGTCATACTTGTATTCACAAGTGAAAGCCATATCTTAAAATTTATCAATACTTTTGGATATCCCTTTGATTGGCTTTGCCAACATGGGTGCAATAGGAATCCCAGGTGAAATGAGTGTATTTTGAAGACTCCACAAACCACCAGATAGAAGACCAAGGACTATGTTATCATCAACCGGACTTACAGAATACACTTTATTGACAATTTTTGCAGCCTGGTGGATAAGAATGTCAAGATTCATTAATATCAACACACAGCTATATGTATATAATCATATACAGTACAAGTCCATTTTGTTGAGGTGTCTCTACACAACTGGTCTAATGTAAAACACCTGTTTTATGATAGAAAGAATGCATTAAGAACTCAGTTCCATTTTCTGATCGAAGCGCCTTAATATGCTTGCCAAATTGAGTAAAAACAGAATTATAAAAGAGTTCAATAAAATGTGCAACTTCTGACTTGTGTTTTAGAAAATAAACACATGTACATCTGCTGTAATCATCTACAATAGTCAAGAAGAATCTGTGATTTTGATAAGAAGGAATGGAAAAGGGACCCCAGACATCACAATGTATCAATTCAAAAATTGCAGTGCTAGTTGAATTGCAAACAGGAAATTCTAACTTCTTTTGCTTTGAAAAATGGCAAATATCACAAACTGCAGTTTTATTGATAGAATCTTTCAATACAGAGATTTGAGTGATACATTTGTGAGAGTGATGGCCTAATATAGTATGCCAAAGCATAGAACTTTTAACATTGAAAGAATTAAAGTTTACAGCATTGACTTGACATGGTTTTACAACTGAATTACAAGCCAGAATAGCATCACTAGACTCAGTAGAAACAGGTAATTTGAGTTGATATAAGCCTCCTTGTTCTCTAACAGTAATCACTTTGGATGTGATCTTGTCCTGTAGGAAACAATCAGAATTTCAAATAACAACTTACACTGAGAATGTTTAGCAATTTTAGACACAGATAACAAATTATATGTAAAGTCTGGTATGTATAAAACATTATGCAGCACAATATTTTCAGTGAGTTTAACCTGGCCAATGAGATTAGATGTAGTAAAATGCTTATCAGGTAAATTAATGACACAAGAAACATGCTGAGGAGTGTTACAAAAGAGAGAATGATCGCATATCATATTGTCACTAGCACCTGAATCTAAAATCCATAAATTCTTACTTACAGTACCAGCATTCAAACAAAAATGATTACCAACTATAATATAACTTGTGACAGGATCAATTGTCCCTTTGAATGCTGCAGCTGCAGTATGATAAGAGGTGTGTGGAGAGTTCCCATCACTAGAAGTAGCTTGACCAGGAAAAGTTTGCTTTGCAAACTCAATAAACTGACTAAACATGTCAGCATTGAATAAGGGATGGCTAGCGTGACTTGTAGACTGGCTTGCAGACTGCTCAATACTGTTCTGCATATGCATAGAAATAATAGAATCAGCAGATGGATTAGCCTTGGTTCTTACTCCCTTAGGACCTTTTCTCAGAAATGTGAAGAACAACAACACTGCAGAAGAGAACAGGAAACAGAGCAAATGGACGAGTTAGCTAGCAGTTTGATTCACTTCGGCATTGTATAGATTCAGTTGTAAATTATAGTTGATTTTAGTTGTTGTATAGGTTGTTAACACATGTATATAATCTTTCAATGAGTACAGATAACAGAGGGTAGATTAGGAAGTTCAAGATCAAGGAACTTCAACTATATATAGCTGTAGATATTTTACATTTGCTGCTTATGTTCTTATCTCAATCACTTTGTGTAATTCTCAAGCTATCAAAAAGAAAAGCAGTTATTTACATTGTTTTTCAGTAGTTTCTACATTGCTCAATCATCATCATCGTTCGTCTTCTTCGTCTTCATCGATCATCATCTGCAACATTGTTGTAAGCTCTCTATACTTCAACTATACTTCAATGTTCCTTCCGCTACTTCAAATCTCTGTTATGGTATCAGAGCTTTAGGTTGAGTTTCTGATTGATTTGATTCACCAATCTACATTTGATTGAATCACTCGAACGGTTATTCATTCGATCACATTTAGCATTGATTAGCATAGTCTATTGATTTGATTCAATTGAAGAACACATTTTTTTTTGTTGAGGTTGTGATAATTTGATCGCGTTCAGCTGAGATTCATTGATAGATTGAACTGATTAATCGTTTACAGTATTGTTACACAGCTAAAATTGTGATTGATTGAGCTGAATATCGGTTTGATTGATGAAATTTATCTGAAACTTCATATTTTTCATCTATGATATCATAGTTTGACAGTAGATTTAGAATTCATTCAGGATAAACAGCATTCAGTTGTCTTCTTCACCTGATACTGATTATTCATCATAAAATCATATCAAAAGTATTTGTTTCAGTTACTACCTGTTGATTCAATACATATATAGATTCATATTTTGTTAATTTCAAACTGTCACTCATCAATTTCACACTATCTGCTAGATTTTTGCAACAACTGGGTAAGCAAAAATGGCAACAAATGAGAGTCACAATGTATCACCTGTTCATGTCAATATGGATAAGGAACTGGTTCATACCAATCCAGATAGTCCTTACCATTTGTTCCCTCATGATACTGCTACATCAAGCTCCATTAAGAACATTTTGAAAGGTCCTAATTACATATGCTGGAGGCGTGAAATGGCTCTATCTATGTCTATCAGAAACAAATTAGGCTTTGTTGATGGCACTTACAACAGTCCCTTGATTGAAAGATCTATGTATCTTCCCTGGTTGAGATGTAACAATCTTATACTTTCATGGCTACACAACTCTATGACTGATGAATTGAAGGGTACTATAGCACAAAGTGTGTATGCTAAGGATGTGTGGGATAAACTAGAGGCAAGGTACTCTCAAACTGACAATGTAAGGATTATGAACTACAGTTGGCACTTAGTCAGTTTGTTCAGGGTTCACAATCTGTGATGGAGTATTTTACCAAACTTTCAAGTATCTGGGAAGAACTCCATATGTACAGGCCACCTCCCAGCAGTGAATGGTGCACATGTGGACGTTGCACATGTTTAAACCTCACCAGCTGCTAAAATCAGTGAAATTGATCAAGTGTTTCAGTTTCTCATGGGCTTAGGTGAAGCTTATGATGGCATAAGAGGGCAAATTATCATACAAGTGCCTATACCCTCTCTTGAGATAGCCTATTCCATCATCCTTACTGAAGAACGTCAGAAAAATTCAAGGCACAATGTATCAAACTTTGGTGGTAATCACTCTACTTACCACATGCGCTAGAACATACCACCACAACAGTTCAAAAGAAAAGAAAAGTATTTAAGAGGTTGTAGTCACTGTGGTTTTACTAATCATATTGTGGATAAATGCTAAAAGCTTATAGGTTTTCCCAGTGATTTTAAGTTTACCAAGAGACCTATTTATGCAAAAGGAAGTTATGGTGGAATTCATGGTCAATCAACTGGTTCTTCTGCTAACAACTTTCAGTTTTCTCAGTTAAATGCTCCCAGACCTCAATATGCTAACACTGTAGCTAGTGTTTCTTCTTCAGACATGAGCAGTCAGTACAACATGATGAAATCACAGGTGAATCAGCTCATGAAAATGCTTGAACAAGGGGTGAATTAGTCTACTGCTCAAAATGGTGATTCAATTTCACATGTTCAACAAATGGATGAAGAAGGTTCAGCTGCTACATACCATACCATGGGAGGTAAAAACACTTGTTCTTACTCTGCTGATATAGTATGTTCAACTTCTCATAATCTGCATAAATTTTTCATTATAGATTCAGGTGCTACAAACCATGTCATCTGTATCCCTGATCTTTTCACATCACATGTTATGCATGTTAATTCTTCAGTTCAATTGTCTGATGGATCCAAACTAGATATTACAAAAACAGGCAATGTTCATATTTCAGATTATATAACTCTTGAAAATGTTTTATATGTTCCAAGTTTTACAGTTAACTTAATTTCAGTCACTCAAATCACTAAAACAAGGTTGTTTCATTTTATTTTTACTCATGATGAGTGTCTTCTACAAGAGATTTCTTCAAGGATAAAAATTGGTCAGGCTGAAAGATATAAATCTCTATTTGTGTTGAGTAAACAGCTATCTAGTCTCACATTTCATAAGAATAAATCACAAACAAATGAAGTTTTTCTGTGTACTCAGCAAATTAACTCACAGTCTGCAGTTCATGCTACTACTATGCTCACTTCCAGTCAACTTTGGCATGCAAGATTAGGTCATCCATCATATCAAAGGATGAAACTCATTGACTGTTGTAAGGTAGATAGCAAGAATACTGAAGATTGTACTATATGCTTAAGAGCTAAACAGAGAAAATTGTCATTTCATGTTAGTGTTTCTGTAACAAACTCTATTTTTTCTTTGATTCATGTTGATATTTGGGGTCCATATTCTATTTGTTCTCTCAATGATCACAGATATTTTCTTACTTTGGTGGATGATTATTCTAAATATACATGGATTCACCTGTTCACCTGCAAGTCTGAAGTTCAAACAATTTTATTGAACTTTATCACTCTCATTGAAACTCAGTTCAAAACAAGAATTCAACAGCTCAGAACTGATAATGGTTCTGAGTTTCTTGTTCTTTCCCCTCAGTTAAAAACCTTGGGAATCATTCATCAAACCAGTTGTGTATATACTCCACAACAAATGGAGTGGTAGAGCACAAACACCAGCATTTGTTGAACACTGCAAGAGCACTCATGTTTCAGTCATGTTTACCTTTGAAATTTTGGGGTGATGTTGTACTTACTGCAGCATATCTCATAAATAGAACACCATCACCTTTATTAGATAATATCACTCCATTTCAGAAATTTCACAATAAGCTACCTGATTATAATTTTTTGAGAACTTTTGGCTCACTTTGTTATGCTTCTACACATGCACAGTTAAGAACAAGTTTGATCAAAGATACATTGCATGTGTATTCATTGGTTATCCACCTCATACTAAAGGATATAAACTTTATGTTCTTGACACTCACAAAGTAATCATTTCTAAAGATGTTTGTTTTCTTGATCATATCTATCCATACTCAGATAAGAACATGAAACTACCTTCTGCAGATTTTAATTCTTCTGCAGACTCAGATATCCTTCGATTTATGGATATTCCACAAAGAATGCATCAATAAGGCATCACAATTGATACTCCACTTCACAATTCATCACCTGAATATAATAATTTATCACCTGATATCATCAGTTCATCACCAGATAATAGCAATTTTTCACCTGGTTCCATCAGTTCTTCACCTGATGTTATAAGTTCTTCACCTAAGTATGAAAGTTTCTCATATGATCATTCTCCTCTTCATGATATATCTCCAAACCTAAGATCTTCTTCTAGAAGATTGGTAACACCAGCAAAATTCAAAGATTATCATCATGAAATCACTCACAAAACTAGATCTTCAGCTCATCCTATTTCTAATTACATCTCTTATCACCATTTATCACCATTTGATTCAGCTTTCATTGTTGCCATTTTTGAACCAACAAGTTACTCACACGCTATTAAATCACCTGAATGGACTAAAGCCATCAATGCAGAGTTACAGGCTTTGGAGGATAATCATACATGGTCAGTTATTCCTCTTCCTTATGGTCATAAGCCTATAGGATGTAAATATGTTTTCAAACTAAAACACCATCCTGATGGATCTATTGATAAATATAAAGCTAGATTAGTTGCTAAGGGTTATTCTCAAAGATTTGAATTTGATTATGTAGAGACATTCAGTCCTGTGGCTAAACTCACTACAGTGAGAACCTTTCTAGCTATTGTTTCATCACAGGCATGGGGTTGTGAACAAATGGATGTGAACAATGCATTTCTTAATGGTGATCTTGATGAGGATATATATATATATGGAAATTCCTCCAGGATACTTGTTTCAGGGGGGGAAGAATATACCTACTGATGGATCACAAGCATAAGTCATTATATGGCTTGAAACAAGCATCCAGGCAATGGAATCACAAATTTTCATCAACACTGCAGGATCTTGGTTTTCATCAGTCTAAATCTAATTATTCTTTGTTTACAAAGAATTGTTCACAAGGTTTCACATCTCTTTTAGTTTATGTAGATGATATTTCATAACTGGTTCTAACAATGAACAATCACTGAAGTAAAAGGAATGTTGCATAAACAATTCAAAATAAGAGACTTAGGTTCATTCAAATATTTTCTTGGTTTAGAAATCAGCAGAAAACCTGAAGGTATACACATATGTCAAAGAAAATATGTCATGGAACTACTCAAAGATACAGGTTTGACTAATTGCAAACCAGTTGTTAGTCCCGTTGAATTAAATCTCAAATTCACTCACAATGATTCAGAAACACTGAATGATGCTACCCTTTATAGAAGCCTTATTGGTAGATTAATATACCTTAATATCACCATGCCTGATATCACTTATGTTGTTGGAATACTAAGCCAATTCATGGAAAAGCCTTCAAAAATTCATCTTCAAGCAATTTACAGAATACTCAAATATTTGAAAAATGCTCCAGGTCAAGGTATTTTCTTCTCTTCTTCTAGTGATTTATCACTAACACCTTATAGTGATCCAAATTGGACTTCATGCCCTGATACAAGAAGATCCATATCAGGATATTGTATGCTTTTAGGGACTTCACTTATAAGCTGGAAGAGCAAGAAACAAACTATTGTAAGTAGGTCATCCTCAGAAGTTGAGTATGGGGCATTATCATTTGCCACTTGTGAAGTAGTATGGCTTAAATCTTTGCTTGAAGAGTTTAATAATCAGCTCATGAAACCAATAGTGTTATATTGTGATAATCAACCTGCAATTCACTTAACTAAAAATCCCATTTTTCATGAAAGAACAAAGCATTTGGAGATTGACTGTCACTTTGTCAGAGAACAAGTTCTTTCATGGATCATACAAGTGATTCATGTTTCTACAAAGGAACATTTAGCATATATTTTCACTAAGGCTTTAGCTCAAACAGATATGAATAGATTACTGAATAAGATGAGCATAGGAAATGTATATGCTCATCTTACGGGGGAGTCTCAGAAATGTGAAGAAGAACAACATTGCAGAAGAGAACATGAAACAAAGCAAATGGACGAGTTAGCTAGCAGTTTGATTCACTTCGGCATTGTATGGATTCAGTTGTAAATTGTAGTTGATTTTAGTTGTTGTATAGGTTTAACACATGTATATAATCTTTCAATGAGTAATATAACATAGGGTAGATTAGGAAGTTCAAGATCAAGGAACTTCAACTGTATATAGCTGTAGATATTTTACATTTGCTACTTATGTTCTTATCTCAATCACTTTGTGTAATTCTCAAGCTATCAATAAGAAAAGAAGTTATTTACATTATTGTTCATTAGTTTCTACATTGCTCAATCATCATCATCGTTCGTCTTCATCGTCTTCATCGATCATCATCTGCAACATTGTCGTAAGCTCTCTATACTTCAATGTTCCTTCCGCTACTTCAAATCTCGGTTACCTTTCCACCCCGGTGGATAGCCAATGACTTGAAAACACTTGTCTGCAGTATGGTTATTGAAACAACATTGAGTTCACTTAAGCTTCTTCTTGTCTTTGAAATGAGGTTGATATCATTGTTATGCATTATTCTGAGCATAATGAGCATTCTGAGACAGTATTGACATAACCATCATGTCATTTGAAACAGGAGTATAAAGATTGTGTTGTGATTCTTCTTGTAACGCAATGGAATACATCTTGGATAAAACAGGTATAGGGGATTGCAATAGGAGCTGACTCCTAACATGCTTATAACTATCATCAAGTCCCACCAAAAACTCCATTACTGCATCAGATTCATTCAATTGCACCATTAGCTTGGCACCACAATCACAGACAACACCATTTGCACATTTGCACATTTGCACTTGATAACAGGCCTATAGCTCACACATTCTTCCCATAGTGCCTTGAAATTGTTGTAGTAATTTTGCATACTCAAGCTACCCTTACACATGTTGCTAAGAGATTTCTTCAAGTGAAAGACCCTTGGTCCATCAGACTTGGCATAACACAACTTCATTCCATCCCAAACATCTTGGGCAGTAGTGCAATACAACAAACTTTTCTTGATAGTCTTATCAATAGAATTCATGACCCATCCAAGAACAAGATCGTTGGCTCTAACATAAGCTTCATATAACAACTTCTCCTTCGATTCATCAGGAATAACTAACTTGTCATTGATGAAACTGGACTTGTTTTTTACACTCAATGCCATCTAACAGAATGGCTCCAAGAAACATAGTTATCGCCCATAAAAGTTTCAAAGACAACTGACAAACCTGGGCGATCAGAAGGATAAAGATAAAACGGATGAGACAAAATTCCCATGGATTAGGTGACGTAACAGAACCGACCATTGAAATGGTAGAGCACAGACAATTGGATTGATAATCATCGAACAAAAAATGCTGCAGAGCATAGACAATTGATTAATTACTGTTGATCAATCGATCAATAACAGAGAGACAACGGCAAATCACCGGTAGAATAGCGGAAAATCTTCAAGATCGAGAATCAAACATGGCATTTTGAACGAAATCAAACTGGTACCATATAGAGAAAGTGATAATATTCAATAAAATGTGATATATGACGTTGACTTATCATGGTAGTGTCACCAAGCACATAAACACATCAAATATTCTCCAACCTGAAGTTGAAAGAGTATATATGAGATAATATAATTTCTAGTGGTGCAAGAAATATTCATTTGAGATAATTATTTACAAATTGAGCATTTTGTCTCAAAGAATAATTAAAATGATCTCCCAACTTGAAGTTGGTAAGTTGTAGTACTCTCATATAAAATTGAAAAGTTGATTACTCAACCTATAGTTGGGATAAGACAACATATTGGTGCTATAATCATTCAAATGAATTGTAAACATGGATTTTGTTTACCTGATTTTATTTTCTCTACGTGACATGTATTACTTATCCAACATGAAGTTGGTAGTATTAATCTTTATAAATTGTCCAACTTGAAGTTAAAATGCAACTATTGTTGTTCATATATATTTTACATGATGGTGAATTTATTTGCATAAGTTTACATCATGTATTTCGAATAACAAATACAATAATATTTCTCCTTTACCCTAAGTGATTGAAGATATTTGAAATATTAAGAAAGTTGTAAAATGAGCTAATAAGATGTTGATATGGACATGAAGCACCATCGTTTGATTTCTACTCAAGTGCATCCATGATCACACCATAAACTGGTGATTGAAATAAAGTTCTAAACTTTAATTGCAAGATCATGATCAATTTCTAAAAATTAATTCTTCTCATTTTCTGAAGTGAATGTGAACATTTTGCCAATTATACATCCATATAGTTTTACTAGAATTGAGTATGAAATAGATCTGATCAACCTCAAGTTGAAGAAATATATGAATGATCAAATAAATCTCAACCTGAAGTTGAAGAAATGTATAAAGTTCTTGCATATTACTTTTACACCTTGAAGTTATGTGAAAGCACCAGAAGAGCTTGCTACTGCTAGTAGTTTCAATAATTTCAAAGTCATAAGTGATAACTTATTTATACATGCATCAAAGCTTCACCGGAAGGTATAATTATACATGAATCACTTGATTCTTTTACCACCTGAAGTGCAAAACTTAATAGAATACATCGATTATTCAAGTAGTTTTTTAAAATATAATGAAGCTTCAAAAAGAAAGTTCAGGCTCTAGAAGAGTAACTATGTTGAAGAATATTGTGTCCCAAAAGAACACATGTTAGAGTTTCTCGTTGGAGTAGCTTATGACTATATGTCTTACCAAATAAAAAAAAAAGAGACATGATTTGTTTCTTTATTTCACGTCGTTCTGGCCAGTATCAAAATAAATTTATATACAAGTGGTATAGTATTGACTACCGGTCAACCAAAAGATCGGTGCATTCTCTAAGAATTAGTCACTACCAACTAGAAGGTTAGTAGAAAATGATAATATTGAAATAAGCAAAATCATGTTTGATGTGACAAAGTAGGTCATCCGGTTACAACTTAACCGTTTTTGTAAAACCTGAAGTTTTCCTATGCAAACTATAATTATGTGTTGAAAGCTTTCTCGTGTTGTCATTCGATTGATCAGTACAAGACACAACATGGAGTAAGCCTGAAAATTGAGATTTTAAAAATGAGCAATATTACACTTGTCAAGTTGATAAGATTGATACAATATAAGTAGCCAAAAATCTACATGTATCTTTCAATTGTTTTATAGTTAAAGATATTGAGTAAATTAATTGATCTCTAATTTGAGGGCAAAATTATTTTCAGCACAAGAAAATTCAACTGTACTAATATATTGACTCTCCATCATATTGTTTTCCGCAGAGAACTAATGCTTGAAGTATAAAAAAAGTTGTATGCATACATCAATTTCTAAAGCTGGACATTGTATTATAATGAGCCCTAGTTTTTCCAGCTTAGGAAAGGAGGAACATGAATAAGCTGATAAAACAAATTCATTTAGCGAATTTATCCCACATATATATATTTGAAAGTTCAAAGTTGAACTAAAGATTCAACTTCATGTTATTATATATCAAGATATATTTAAACATGAAATTTTATGATTTGAATGTTAACCCGCTATGATCCTATTTTGAAGCGTACAAAGTTACATATCGATTATAGAAATACATGTGTTGAACATTGAGATATCTTGCATGTTGTACTAATAATTTATCACCTTAGTGAAATGCGGTTCCAGTGTCAAGTAAAATACAAGAAAATGACAAGATAAAACGGTTGGTACTCCTGAAGAGTAATGTATGTCATAAAAGACATAGATATCTGAACTATAATAGATGGTCTACATGAAATGAAATTGTACCAAAAAAAAAATCCAGATATCAGTTATCAGTACTGACTTGAAAAATCTAAAAAATATACTTGAAATGCCGCTATGCATTAAACCGATATATTTTATATACATATGCAAAATCGATAGACATATATGATTGGACATGTAAATGAGTATCTTACATGTAAGTCCATGTCAATGGCATCATGATGATAATGATGAATCAATGATGATAAAAATGAGCTCATGGACCATAAGTCTTTTTTATGAACGAATTTTAAATACATACAGTACCATTGCATTATCGAGTCAAATGTCAGTGCATTTCATAATATGTTTATTTCTGCATAATTGCATTATTACTTTATTTTCTAAAATTCTTAGTTATCATGTTGCATCCTCACATGGTTATTCTCATATTGTGAATTTTATCACTCATACACAACCCTCAGGTTGTGCACATGAATAATGACTGTTTGACTTACAAGTTATATTATTTGAGAAGTTCAAACAATTAGTCCCAGAAGGAGACTAAAAGTATCATGTTTACAAACATGGATTTAGTGAGTAAAATTTACAATATTCGTGAAAAGTGGTATTGGTTATACCAATGATAGCTCAACTTGTAGTTTGAGCATGATATTTTCAAAGATGACCTTAAGATATTGACATGGTTCAGATGTATCTTAACTATTTCTCAAATAAAAATATATATTCTCAACGGTTGAGTTAACAAGAAGTTTGCACTCTTTTTCCCTTGCTAGGTTTTTATCCCATTGGGTTTTTCTTAATAAGGTTTTTAACGAGGCAACAGTTTAGGCGCACATATGGTTATCTCCATATCTCCATGATTATGACTCATTTCCTTGTGACAAGATCTTTTGTAAAGTTTTCTAAGAGAATATTATATTCTATTGAAGAAAAGTGCTCGAGACGTTCTTCTCATGAATATGATGTATATATGGACATTTTTTTGTTTTCTTATTTTAACAATGCAGAAACTCTTGAGGACATGTGTGATGAACAATCTATGGAGGGAGATTTGTTGCATATTGAAGATAATTCACACATACAAGATGGTTGAAGTTCGTAGTGAAGAAGTTTTCAACATGTAGTGTCGATGTTGTCACTGAATAAATTGTCGAAGAGACAATATGAACATGGTATATAAATGAAATGATGCACTCATGAGGGGGACCAAATACGCACTGTACTCTTTTCCTTGACTAAGGTTTTTCCACTAGATTTTTCTTGGCAAGGTCTTTAACGAGTAAAAAAGCGCATTTTATGTTAATAAGAATGGTGTACTCTTTTTCCTTCACTAGACATTTTTTCCAATCGGTTTTAACGAGGCACATTCTCAAGTCAATGGACATTCAAGGGGGAGTGTTGCGAAATAATATGGTAATGAATGTCCACTAGACCACTCCCAATAGGTCAAGTGTATGATCATGAACAGTTGCGGTCATTGGCGCTGACCACTCTGATGATCACTACAGTCGAAAATCTTGTCCAATGGGTCATCCATATGACCATGAAAAGTGCTTTTTTATTTTATTTTTTATTTTTTGTAACATGTTTAACATATTCTAAGAGTGGTTGAAAGTTGAAATTAATAAAATTGCATCTTTAAAACAAGTTTTACTGTTTACTAAGATGGAATCAGACGGTTACAGTAACAACAACAAGTACAACAGCAAAAATAAGAACAACAACAAAATGAAGAACAAGAACAAGAACAAGAACATGATTATTCAAAGTGAAGTAGATTTTGAACTTCAATTGTGTATCTCATTGTAGTGTAGTGGAGTCAAACAACAACAAACTAGAACGAATCAAAGGCCGAACTCATTCTTGAGGCTCTGCAAGATACCCATCTCCATTGATATCAATGATGGTTTCTCGCTTAGCCTAATCACCATCTATATTTCTTGAAGTTAGTTTGTTCATGGTTGCTCGAAGCTAGTGTTCTCACGTCCTCAGACTTCCTTTCGGACTTCTGTCGAATTGCTTCAATCCTCTCTCGCTCAACTTGAATTCTGTTCTGCTCAATAAGAAGTCGGTTCTGCTCAAACTGCCTCCTTTCTTCCATCCTCAACCGTTCCATCTCAAGCCTCTTCTCCTTAATTGTGTTCATTCCTTGGAATGATTGAGACAAAGTTTCCATGGCTGAACCTCCACTAGTCCCTCCTTTCTACTGAAAGGCCTTCGCCTTATCATGACCGATAGGCCTCTTCGATACAGCTTCACTACAATCATCACTATGATCGAAACCCCTTTTAGTACCGCTCCCACCACCACTTTCCTCAACATCAACAGGTTCACCTTCATTACCTTCACCTCCAAAATGTGGTTGCACTCTATAAGTCGGCGCGCTAGAAAAGCTTGAGAAATTCATTTGAGATTGTCACTGTGGATAGTCTCTCATTTCATGCCAACAATGTTCAAGATTGAACTTTTTATTGTGCGTCTATTTGTATAGCTTTTTTGCCATACGGATAACATCATCCTCACTTTTACCTCCAATTTCATGATTCGCATAGTCATAGGTTGAGACAAAGTGGTTGAACTCTTCCTTCATCCGAGTCCATCTCCCACGTAGTGAATTAGCAGTTCGGTTGCGGAGGCCGGTTAGTGGATGTCCATCTCTAAGGTTTTGATCCCAAATCTTCTTCACATCAGTGAACATGTTGGTATACGTCCGGTTAGTGCTTTTGATTGGATCCTCGCTCAAACTCATGAAGATTTTAATGAGAGCTCTATCCTCATCTTCAGAGAATGTCAGGTGCTTTCCTGACTTTACATTTGGATCCTCGGCTGCTTCCCATGCCGCATCGGACGTGCCCGCGTTTTTCTTTGCTTTCTTCTTGTCCTTCCATTTGTTTGCCGCATGTGGTGGTGGTGGTGAAGCTTGAGTCTCCGGAATGGAGTCTGGAATGTGTTGGGACATATCAAGGAACCCAGAACTGTCGGGAAAAAATGGATTGTAGGCTCCGCCAGTATCGTAGGTTGGTGTTGCGTGGAGTTGTGGGTAGTATTGGTTTAAGAATGTCGGTATTCTATCCGACATACCATTCATCATCAAGAATTTGTATGTCGTATGATTTTGGTAATCCGGTGGAGTGTTCGATTGCGGAGTGTTTGGGGGTGGAGTTCGAATGTTGGGAGTTGGAGTAGACATTTTAGCATTTTGAGTTTAAGAAGTAGATGAGAAGGGGAAAATGAACTATGGTGAAATGAAGTGAAAGTGAGTTGTATTTATAGAGTTCGAAAAAGTATAGCTGTTGGAAATTTTTTATTTTTTTATGTAATTCTAATTTATTAAAAAAAAGTGGTCATATCCCACCACCAACGGCCATATGGTCATTGGGCCTTGAAGCAGTCGATCAGCTTCGGCCGGCCGGCAAACTCCACCACTTTCATTGGGAGTGGTCTTAACCTCTTCCACTATTCCACTACTATTTGTTATTTATTGTGGGTCAAAAGGCACCATTGATATTTCATTGTAATTCATGTAACTCCTATCACTCCACTACTATTATACTTTATGGTGCAGATTAATTCTACTTTATTTGTAGCCTATATATAATAGCTAATGGTATATGTTATAGACTTGTACTTCCACTTGAGAATATGAATGAAATACTCTTTCTCCTCTTATTGGTTTTCTATGTTCTATATTTCATCACAATAAACAAATTGTTTAGATTCATTTATTTTATGTAAAACAAATTTGTTTCAAGACAATGTAGCGATTCGAAAAATGCATGTGGAATACTTCGTGCGATAGTAGCAACACTACAATGCAACATGTTGTAATAGATTAAGTGATCTCAACCATGAGCTAAATTAAACCACCAATGGACTTTGACTAAGTAGTATGAGATTAAATTTTACTTAACCGGGTCTCGAATTTAAGCCTTTTGAATGCATATAATGCTCAACCTATTTAGCCGCACATAATGAATACTAGTGAGAACTCATTTAAAAAAGAAGAGAGAGGGAACAACAAAACTCCACATGAAGTTTTTCTCTTTTCCTTTTTCTCTTTTTCTTTTTTTT
>JAYMSP010002956.1:0-21763 GCA_036897095.1 Plantago elongata
ATCTTTTCTCTCTCGAATTTTTTTGGGGGGGGGGGGGGGGGGTGATATGTGGAATTTTGTCTAAACAGACTCAAATAACATTTAAACTGTCTAAATCAATGTGTCAAAACAAGCTCAAATATAACTAGATGTGATATTAGTAAAAACTTGGTCGTCCCATTGAATTGGAAGGATTGAGTTGTTTGAAATATGATCATAACTATGTGTTAGAGCAATTTTATTAAGTTATTGGGTTATGCTTAAACACATTCAAGCATTGATTGAATTCGCCATATCAATTTAATAAAATTTATTTTTTTAAAATACAATTAATAAAAATTAAAAAATTTAAACGCGGTCATACTTTCACCAACCAATGATGTAATAGGTTCTTTAATAGGATAATAATATCATTATATACCATGTACGATGTAAAACCCTAATATCAATCGCCGCCAACGATGTCTCTTATTTCATCCTATATATACCCCCTTCAACATTCTCCATTTACATTCATCCATCCACAAATACATAAACATAGTCAATCTTTGTACACCCTATAATGATCACCTTCTTGTTTCGTACTTGCACCATATCTCATAATATATATATGGTTCTCCTATTCCTGTCAATATGTTAAGGGTGTCATCTTAGAATCAATGACGGAGCATGGACGGAATTGGAAATATTTGGGTAAGTTCTATATCTATTGAATTTGCATTATCTTTCTATAAAAATTAATTGAGTTCCATAAAAACATTTCAAATTCTATTCGGATAAAATCTGCAACAATAGTTTCCTCTAGATCCTAGTTTTTAAGTGTTTACTACTCAATCGTGACAATTTTGAACCGTAGAAGCAGAAGCATGAGGGATTCACACGAAAATCCTGCAAATATGCCCCGTGTTCATGTCTTGATCCTGAGTGTGACTACACAGGCATGAGCAAGTCATTGTATATGCATTACAAAAGCCGCCATTCTGGTGCTGGCCTAAACATCCATTACTGTGTATCCTACCCGGTAATGTTCATCAACTCTTTTGATTATATGGTTCTCCTACAAGGATGTGACAAGACATTATTTATCATCAATCATGCTGTCGTACTTCTGGAAGATTAGTCAGTATTATTTGTGTAGCACCATCTTCATCAAATATTAATTACCATTGTGAGGTTATAGCAAAAAGAGGAGCCTGATCATGTTGAGAGGAGTATACACATTTTACATCTGAACCGGTTGGACTTAACAAATGCTTCTTTTATGAATTTGAATATGGAACTGGTAGTTATCAAATATTCTACTGAAACAACTATTGAGATTCCTAGACTCTGTATTCCATTGGAAGCTAGATTGTTAACATTATCATCAACTTATGTGTCGTTCCTATTAAGTCGTGCAACACCAATCACATTGCACGGATCAAGGCAGTATTGGATCGTTCTCAGCCTAAAAAACTAGAATCTGGAGATATATAAATTCGATATGGATACATGAAGCTCTACACATATTCCGTTCTTTCCTATGCCAAATGTGGTACAGCATCAGATGGACTCATGATGTACTAATAATACACTATCAACATTACACTACTACTAATATACTATCAACAAAGTTTACTAATAATATATGGTCATGAGTACATAATTAATAATACTAATATTAGGCCGGCCATATCAAATGAAGAGATGCAAAGTTTTGAGAGGCCGCATTTGTTGTGCGTCCATCCAAATCTCTCACTCTCCAATGGTCCTCCTCCCCTTCTCGTTCCTCTCCCATAACCGCAGGTTCGCCAGAAACTGCCAAACACCACCATAATGCTTCAAACACACAACATCAAATTACTATTTTCCTTCCCCATTCTTATCTACCTCAACCTATTCCTCCCACACCATGTCTCGGCTACCGACGCAACCGTCATGGCTGCATTGGCCCGTTCACTCTCCCCTCTCAGGTGGACCGGCTCCGATTACTGCAACTGGTCAGGCGTCAGCTGCAACAACGCCAACCGAGTCACGTCCATCAACCTTGCTTCCGAACTTCTCTCCGGAACATTACCTCCAGAAATGAACCAACTCACCAGCCTTCAATCCCTCAGCCTTCAACGAAACCGCCTCTCTGGTCCGATACCCTCTTTCGCCAACCAAACGTCCTTGGAAGAGATCAATCTCGATTTCAACAATTTCAATTCCACCCCTCCTGATTTCCTCTCTGGCCTAACCAGTCTGCAAACCTTCAGCATTAATAACAATTCCAACCTCGCCCCGTGGAGGATCCCTGTAACGTTACGGGACTCCACAGCCTTAACAACGTTCATCGCCAGCAGGGCCAATGTGATTGGACAACTCCCTGACATCTTCGACTCCTTTCCTAGTTTACAGGTTCTCAGGTTGTCTTACAATGCAATGTCAGGTCCCCTGCCAGCTTCATTCGCACAATCTGCCATTCAGAATCTAATGCTAAACAACGCTGGATTTTCTGGACGGATAGATGTTCTTAGATCAATGACGCAGTTGAGAGAGGTTTGGCTCCATGTCAACAATTTCTCCGGTCCCATTCCTGATCTTTCTGCTACCACTCAACTCACCGAGCTTTTCCTCCGTGACAACATTCTCACTGGCGTCATTCCTGATTCCCTTACCAGGCTTCCAAGTCTTCGGAACGTGGAGTTACAAAATAACGTCTTTCAAGGTCCCCTGCCAAATTTTCCAAGGGGTGTTCAGGTTAGTCTTGAACTCCCCACATTTTTAATATATTTGTTCGCAAAACTATTCAATAAGTTAGCTCATTAGATAGCCTAGTTGATTTTTATGGTGTAATCTAGTAAATTAGTTGTATAAGATAGATGAACACGATCATCAAAGAAGCCAACTTATAAGCTACCATTTAGACATTAACGTTACAAGATAATGCTAAACACTACATATGATTCTCATGTATCTGCTTGTGCTTATCATCGATTTGATTCTCATATCTATATACAGGTGAGCCTTGGAACGACAAATAGGTTTTGTAGAACTGACTCGGGACCCTGTGACCCTCAAGTTACAGCATTGCTTGCTGCTGCTGCTGCGCTGGGCTATCCAATGTCGTTGACCGATTCATGGGAAGGGAATGATGCCTGTAATAATTGGAGATTTGTTTTATGCAACAGGGGCACTGTGACTACTGTAAATTTTGCCAGACAGAACTGGAGCGGGACAATTTCCCCTGCATTCGCAAATTTAACTGGGCTAATAACTTTGCAACTCAATGACAATCATCTCTTCGGTACGATCCCCACAAGTTTGACAGGTTTGAGACAGCTGACTCTTCTAGACATCTCTAACAATAACATTACTGGGAGAATCCCGCGATTTAATACTTCTGTGACTGTGAGAACGTCGGGTAATGTGTTTATCGGGCAAGACGTACCCGTAGCTTTTCCTCCGGGAATGGCACCACCAGCTGAGAATGCAGCAGATCCGCAATCTGGTGATGGATCGGTACCTGTGTGGGCCATCGTTGTTCCTGTTGTTATTGTTATTGTTGTTCTACTAGCTACATTGGGGATTTTTATTTATAGACGCTACGGTACGAATGGAAAGCCAAGGTATAAGAATGGCATGAGAAGAAAGCAAAGCAGGGGTAGCCATAGTCCAATGCTGAAGGATATAGATCATGGTAATGTGAACACAGAAGTCACTAGTTTGAACGGCAGTGGTGGTGAAACTCCTATTCGAAGCAGTAGCGACAAGGGCGATTATCATGTGCACGATGGGGGAAATGTTACAATCCCGATTGAAGTCATACGTGAAGTAACGTCTAATTTTAGCGAAGACAGTATAATTGGAAAGGGAGGATTTGGCATAGTGTACAAAGGACAACTGCATGATGGTACTAGAATTGCAGTTAAGAGGATGGAATCTTCTGTGATCAATGACAAGGGGTTGAGTGAGTTTAAGGCTGAAATCGAGGTGCTCACGAGGGTCAGGCACCGACATCTAGTTGCCTTACATGGATATTGTGACACCGGTACAGAGAGGCTTCTGGTTTATGAGTACATGCCTCAGGGATGTTTAGGACAACATTTGTTCGAGTGGCAAGAACTGGGGATCCCTCCGATTGCTTGGAACATACGGGTGAGCATAGCGTTGGATGTTGCCAGAGGAGTTGAGTATTTGCATAGTTTGGCACAACAAAGCTTTATTCATAGAGATTTAAAACCATCTAATATTCTTCTTGGGGATGACATGAGGGCTAAGGTTTCTGATTTTGGCTTGGTGAAATCGGCCCCTGATGGCAAATTTTCACTAGAAACGCGCTTGGCAGGAACATTTGGTTATCTTGCCCCCGAGTATGCTGGTATGTATTGTTGTTTATAAGATTCTATAAACAAAACTTGCATTGAGTTGATAAGCTAGCTCTTAACTAATATCAATCTTTTTTTCGTTGTAATCAACAGCGACTGGAAGGGTGACAACAAAGGTAGATGTATTTGCTTTTGGAGTTATCCTGATGGAAATGATTACGGGTAGAAAAGCCTTGGACGACAACTTACCAGACGAAAAATGTCACCTGGTAACATGGTTCAGGCGAATTTTGCTAGATAAAGAAGCTATAAAATCAGAACTTGACCCGACTCTGAAGCAAGAGGTCACCGACGAGATGTTTCTGAGCCTATTGAAGGTGGCAGAGTTAGCTGGACACTGCACGGCTCGTGAATCGTACCAAAGGCCTGATATGGGGCACGCAGTGAACGTGTTGTCATCTCTGGTGGAGCAGTGGACGCCTGTCCTCGACAAAGATGACGATGATGCTAATTTCGGGATGAACTTGCCGATGAGCCTCCCGCAGGTACTACAGAAATGGAAATGTAACGAAGATTCAGTGACAATGTCGAGTACTGGACTTTACAACACGGATAAGCAATCAACATTTTTTACAAACTCGTCAGATTCTTCCAACTTTGATAGAAGCCAATGAGGAAACAAGTACTATTCTGTTTTGTGACACAAATGTAAGATTAATTTCTTAATTAGTTAAACAATCCTGATCACGATCTGTATATTTTCTGAGAATACAATCTTTGAATTCATCATTATGATTGAACTTATCTTGTCATTGTGAACATATACTCTAATTACAACATCACATACATTTTATATGCTAATGTAATTTATGAATTTGATAGAAAGATGGGATAGCTTGGCTAATTTCAGTAGTAGGTTGCTAACGTCAGTATGATCCAATCGGGACCGGACAAGTATAACGCCTTTTGGCCAACGTAAAGACATTAACATATCCTTAGGTTTTACGCCTTTTGAAATTAAAGAGAAAAACACCGCGATGTATCGACTTGCCTTGAAACCGCAGGTTAAACTCAAAAAATCATAGAATCAACTCTAATCTAGCAAACCGTTCATATATACAGTTGCTGCTTTCTGTGACTTGAAAAAAAAAGAAGAAGAAGAAGCAGCAGCATAACAGCAGATGTGTTGAGCATACAAGGAAGTTCAGCTGACTAAAGCGCCCTACCGTTACTATGATTATACTCCCCCTCCATCTAATCTATAGGAAAAATTCATCCAGTTCTGGTTCATCATGTTTTACGAAAGAACCAGAAAGGTCCTCTTTTGCAGATGTCGCTCTTCGAATTGCATTATCATATTCAGCATATTCTGCTTCAGAGAAATCTTGTTCGTCTTCTGACAGCACCTCATCACCAGTATATCTACCTGTACTGATATCGTCACTGCTTATACTATTGATCTCAGCTGTATCTCTTGTGGTTCTTTGACATATGCAAGATGAGGGGTTTTCATGGAACTCACCCCTACCTGGCTTTACCTCATTAGGCTCGCCCATGAAACCAATTTGGGAAGCTCTCACTTGAGAGGCAAACCCTTCCCATGTCATGTTGGATCTGTTGAGGAAGAGGCGGTAGAGCTTTCTTGCATTGGGACGGATAGTTGGCTTGTGGCCAAAGTATCTCCTGCAATTAGAGACGATTTATAAGCCATCTACTTTGAACTCAAGGAGAATATCCATCACATTTTTTGTAAGCCATTTTGCCTAACTTTTTTACACATTATTAGAAGCACCTGACCCCTCATACATCAGCTATATGAGGTAATTAGTTTTTCAACCCCATGCGTAACTAAGTCCTCTTACCGATCTCAAAAGTTCACAAAAGTTAACTAATATCTGATGACAAAATATAACATGAAAACAAACAATAAACACAAGACAGCAATATTACCTTCTTCCAGCAAGTATCTTAGCCATATTTCCATTATTGTTGGTGACAAAAACATCACTCTCATCAGAAACAACGAAGTCTAGTGCTGCCATGCGAGCTGAATATGGTGCAAATTCAGCTAGCTCTTCCTTGCTGGAAATAGTCTCTTTCGTATGGAAGTTTGGGAAGAGAGCTTTCAGAGGTGCCAGTGTTTCTTCCCCACCGTATATTTCACCTGATGCAACATATATATGCACGTCATTCCCATAACCCATTGCTCTCAACATGAGACCAACTTCCTCAGGACTTAGTGGGCATCTTCCATGCCTTCGTTCCTTGTCAGGATTTTTTGTCTGCAAATAATGTCATGTCATTAGACTCTCTTACATACCCGAAAGGCTGCAATTGAAACCAGTTGCAATTATTCTAACAGGTTGAACTTACATGTAAAGTTTTCCATCTCTTTCGTATCACACCTAGTTCAGCCTTTTCCTTCTCACTCCCACCATAGTAGCATCCAGAGAATGCTAGCATGTCTGGTTCAAATCTGGCATGTTCGAAATAAACTGAGTCCTTGTATATATGTGCTATACTAAACGAATCTACACGAATAGCCATACGGTGATATGCAGGAACTTGTGTGTGTTCATAAGCAATAGGAATAAATGGAAGAACATGACGACGTCAATTGCTTCATACCTTAAATGCAATGCCACAAAATTTTTGCTTTTCATTCTCATCCTTTCGACCAGTTTCTGGCCCATCTTAAGAATAGGAGCAGTGAACCTCAATGCATGATAATTTACTCTACATCGCAACTTTTGTAAATTTACATCAACTCTATTTGTAAGCTGAACAGCCTGAACCTGATGACAGAAAATATGTCTAGCTTTAGTTCTGCAGTTTATCAGATGACCATCGTAGAACTGTATGGGCGCTATCTTGAAACATCTAATAAATTTAGTTGCTAGGAAATACACGAAAAAAGCTGTGGCCTTCATATAGGCATCAAAACGATCCATAAAGAAACAGTATGATGGGGGGAATGCTTACACGCTTTTTGCTATAAATGGGTAGAATACGAGTCTCATAGCATTTTTCGTTGCATTTCCTCGGAGCCCGTGTATTTATGATTTTCCCCACATTTTCAGGAAGTTGCTTTATGATTTTGACATCATTTGCCAGATATGACAGAAACCAGTCTACATCGAAAATCTCCGAGAAGTTGCTGCAGAGCAGGACGTTAAGTTTATGTAAGTATGATATGACACAATTATCTATGAACTATATAGCCTGAGAAACAAACAATCACCTGGAATCCTTCCAGAAAGAATTTTGGTCCAGCTTAGGAACAACCAGGGTAGCATTCAAGATATATGCAGCCACAACAGAATCTGTTATCTACGAGCATATGAGGTCAAATTAGCGAACTGATCGTTTGAAAGAAACATTCAGAACATAGTTCATCGGCATTCTCGTATTTTACAATCCAATTAAAGAAAGTAAGAAGAGAAGGTTGTGAAATACATGGGCAAGTAATTGATTTATTTTAAAGATGCTAAAATTGTGTGACAACCTACATAGAACAACTACATAAAACAATTGTCTCAGCTTGGGACATTTAGAAACAAAAATGAGTACATGAGTCCCGAGGAAATGTATAGCATACTCCAATCTTTTATGCATCTTTTTCAAAGATGCTAACATTGTGTGACACTAGTTTTCTTTGGACATTTAGAAACAAACATGAGTCCCATGGAAATGTCCCGTCTGTCCACTGGTGTCTTTGCAGCTCCAAATTCTTGGAGTGCATTGATTACTATATAACAGTACAGAGAACCATTTCATTAAAAGCTAATCAAATTATTAACACATAAGCAAAGCATACAACAGAGTTGAAAGACTAGCACTTTAGTCAAAGCACCTTTAGTATCATCTTAAATTTCAAGCTCCTGATTTCTTGCTAGAAAATGCAACAGAGTCTCACCCCTGTCCTCTGTTGATTCAAACCTCCACTAGTTGCAATCAACAAGTACCGATTTGGTACGGTCTTCGTTTCCCCTCCTGCAAGATTGAGTATATAACAAATCAGAACAAGGCTTCAAAATCAGATCAGTTAGCCTTCTATTTCAGTTGCCTATCTAAGAGAAAATGATAGCTTGTCCAATTCCCCAATACAACAAAACTTAGCTATTAAAAAACCATTTTGCTTAGTATGAACTGTATCTGAAATTCTGAATTGTAAGTATAATCCAAGTCTACCAACCGTTCATAAAACCTGAGAGAAATCTTACTCATAAAATCACTGCTCGCATTACAGCAACCGTAAAATGAATTCGACTGGGTCGTGCTCCACAAGTCCCGGCCTAATCTCCCTCCGCTCATCTACAAGTTCAATCAAATCATTCTAAACATCAGCCTCGTCGAAACAGAACGAAAAGTAACACTAAGATTTCAATCCATGATTCTAAATTTCTAATAATTATAATAACTCTCGGTTCCTCAGCTCATCGAGATAAACTTCTAAACAATTCAAACTCATTCGTCATCATTTTTAAATACGAAACATATTCCGAAATCGAGATTTTAATCCACGAATCTAAACAAACAAACGACTTAAAACTCACCGGCACTCGAAAGACGCTTTCTCTATCAACATTGAGGTGACGAACTTCCTTCCCGTAATTTAACTTCACAGAACAAAACAAAACGAATCAAAATCAAAATTAAACGCAAAATGAAATGGAAATCAAAAAATCGGAATGTAAGCTGACCGAAGAGATGACAGGTCGGCGAGGCCCATCGTCATTCGGCGGAGACAAAAACGCGACGGTGGCGAAAATGAGCAGCAGACATCCAGAAACGGCGGATACGAGCGGCAGAAGGTGGCTAATTCGGCGGCGGGGATTGGTATGGCGGCGGAAAATGAGGCCTTGTAGAATCTGCAGGCCGATCAATTGGTCACGGTTTCTCTTCTTCTTCATCATGCTCATTGTTTCCTACACAACAGAAGAGAGATAAAGTAGCAATAGCAGTAGCAGTAAAACTAGCTCAAAGGATTGAACATGTCCATGATTCTGTCATATATGTATCTATATGTTTCTCATTTGTATCTATATATTTCTTCTTCTTCTCATACTCTCTGTGTGTGTTGTGTTGTGTTGTGTATTTATGTACTACAGCCAGCACAACAAACATCAACAAACTATCAATTGTTTCGGAATATATTCAACAAGAAGTCAGCTCATGTATTTTTTTTTCCTTCACTTTGCACCCGGGTTTTTTATTTTGTTTGCGGATAGATCCCTTGGGTGATAAATGTAAATCTATCTGGTGTAAATTTAGATTTTATCCCACTAGAAGCGGACTTGATAATTTATTAGTGGTTTTGGCCTTTTAGGAAAGTAGAATTTATTAGTTTTCGATTTGGATTATTAAACAATTAAGGAACTGGACATAGAATTTGAATTGACTAAATCTTAATTTCAGTTGATTCCAAGCAATAATAAATGATAAAAATTTAGGGTTGATTGGTATAGAATTTGAATGGATATTTGGATGAATTTTGGTGAAATTATATTTGGAATGGAATTGAAATGAGATATTTAAAGTGTATTTTAAGCTAAATTATTTTTCATCAAATTAAATGGAGCAATTTAAATGCTATAGAAATAAGCCCGGGGAGTTCAGGCTCATTTGATGAAATCTAAGTGGAATGGGATGTTTACGATCAGTAGGAAACAAATTCTATGAAAATGAAACGTTTTGGAGTATGTGAATCTATAGAAAACGGTTATATAAATGTAATATTTTATATAGGATTCATGAAAATTTTCAGTTAATATGATGTAAGATATGCGATGAGAGTAGCGTATTTGTTTTAATCGGTGAGCCTCGTCACGAGAATTGTAATCTGGGTTTTATGTGATAATAAATGTTCCATTCACATTTCAATCTTTTTCTTTTTGGTAGAATTTTGTTCCTCCTCTATGAATATATAAACATTTTAAAAGTTATTATGTGAATCTACTCACCAAATTGTCAATTGAATAATTCTACAAGTGTCATTTTCCTTTTAAAATTATATTCCAAATTACACCCATAACACAACAAGTCTCTATTACTTTCCCTTTTATATGACTATTAATTCTTCAAATCAAAAGTGACCTATATAAGACATTAAAGAAATTAGAGGAAGAAGTGCGTATGTTTCCATTCCAATGTTAGTTGTGATGAACAATTCAGTGAAAAAATAAAATATATAGGAAAACGTGGAAATAAATGCCAATTAGTCAAATTTTCATGAACACAAAAATTATAGTATAAATCGGGCTAAGACAATGTTCGAGGATTAAGTATACTCAAGTGCGTCTTAATTCTTCGAGTGAGTTCTTTTCTGAAAGGTAATGTTAGTCCTTAAAGGTCAAAGTCTTGGTATCTCTGGGTCAATCAGTGAATCATGAGTTCAGGTTTTCTTCTGGAATTCTGAGTCAAGGGATGGGTCCGAGGAGAATGATTAGAGAAGTTGTAATTCGTCTAGGAATGAAGGAAGCCAAGGTAGTTCATGTTAATTTCTTTAAGTCATCTTCATCCAATTCGTGGTAGATTGGTTTGATGTCAAGGAGGTGATAGTATATTGTTCTGAGTTCCGATGCGGAATGGGTTCCGACCCGAGGAGGGTTCCTAGGAGGAATAAGTTAGTCGATACTTGAAGGGTACGTTGGTAATTGAAGGATTCTTCGGTACTTGAAGGTCCGTCGGTACTTGAAGGGTCCGTCGGTGCTTGTGTGCCTGAAAGAGAGAAGGGAAGGGATTAAACCCTTTTTGGCCGGTTTGCCTAAGACAAATCGGGCTCGGACTCAACGTGGTTTAGAGGCAAACTCGGGCTCGGACCTCTAAACTTAGAGAGTGAAGTATGAATAATTTGTTACTTACATTGAAGAGTGGATGAGCTCCTATTTATAGGTGAATGCTTTTGAAGTGCTCCTTGGATGAGTGACACGTGTAAGGTCCGGTTCAGGTGTCAGGCAAATCATCAGATTGGTGCATGCGACCCATACAATCCGGACATATCAGGTATCGGTCAAATGAACGGATTGGGGCATGCGGCCCATACAATCCGGACATAGGACCATTTGAATAGTTTCAGCAGGCAGGCCGGTTTTCCAAGTTTGTCAAAACGGGTGGTTGCTTTAAAAATCATTTTTTCGTGCAATGTAGTTTATGAGAATCAGTAACAGGATCAGTAAACAGGATCAGTAACAGGGTCAGTAAACAGGATCGGTGCGGGGATCAGTAAACATGATCATTAGCCAGACTCGGTGTACAGTATTAATCAGTACCAGACTAAGAAAATGTCAAGCTAATACAGATACAGTATTCCTAGGTACATATCACCTACAGCTATACAGTTAGCAATCTAAGTCGGTAATGAGTCGGAGTCAGTCGGTCGTTGTCGTCGAGTGGCCGCAGTCAGTGCTAGACAGTTAGGCACATAAACAGGAACAGGAATAAAAGTGCCGAAAGTTCGTAATCACTCACCTTGGATATCTTGACAGTTAAGCGACTTCGTAATTTCTGATAAATAAACGAGCAATACTACTCAATTCCAATGCTAGAATGATTAAAAAGACTCTCGACACTTTTCTTAAATCCGGTTAACTGATGACGTCTAAGTAGATTATTTTATAAAATCCTATGACGTACGAAACTAAATTAATTTAGTATCCGAGTTTTACAATTATTAGGACACTTTAATTAATTAAATGTCCGGCTTTAATATAACCGACACTATTTGGCAAAACTCGACCTTTAATTTTTAAATAAGTCCTAAAATGAGTCGGAACTCGAATTTTTCTTTGTCTTGAAAAATTAGGTTGAACTCGAAATTTTCTTCATCTTGAAAAATGTGTCAGGACTCAAATTTTTTATCATCTTGAAAATTAGTTGTAGCTTGAATTTTTTATCTTGAAAAATGAGGTTGAACTCGGATTTTTCATCATCTTGAAAAATTAGTCAGAACTCGATTTTTTCTCCGTCTTGAAAAATAAGGTTGAACTCGAATTTTTTCTTCATCTCGAAAAATGAGATGGTGCTCGAATTTTTCATCGTCTTGACAATAAGGTTGAACTCAATTTTTCTCCGTCTTGAAAAATGAGATGGTGCTCGCGTTTTTCATCGTCTTGGAAAATCAGTTTGAACTCGAATTTTCATCGTTTTGAAAAATGACGAGTATGAACTCAAATTTTTTACCATCTTGAAAAATGAGTCGAAACTCGAATTTATTTTCGTGAGGTCCGAGCTTGGTCCTTCCCAAGGTCGGTCTGTTTCTTTAATGGTGAGCCTCCAATTTTAGATATCAGAAAAGTTGGTCTCCTCCAAAATTGCAAGTATTCAAGGCTCGAATCTCAGATCTCCATCATGACTTGATCCTCTTTCCAAAAATGCTAGGTGAAAAGTCCAATTCATTCAAGGCAGCGTCTTATCTTCAAAAATAGACTGGAGGTATGCCATCGTGTAAATTTTGTAAAGTGTATAGCCATATGAACACTTGAATTTATTTCTTGATTGGTAGTTGTGGTGCCATGACTTTTCGTTCCAAGAGATTCCCACATACGGCGCAAATATGATAGTGTATAAATCGGGCTAAGGCAAAATTCAAGGATTAGGTATACTCTAGTGTGTCTTAGTTCTTCGAGTGAGTTCTTTTCTGAGAGGGTAAATGTTAGTCCTTAAAGGTCAAAGTCTTGGTATCTCTGGGTCAATTAGTGGATCAATGAGTTTAGGTTTTCTTTTGGAATTCTGAGTCAAGGGATGGGTCCGAGGAGACTGATTAGAGAAGTTGTAATTCGTCTAGGAAGGAAGGAAGCCAAGGCAGTTTGTCTTAATTTCTTTAAGTCATCTTCATCCAATTCATGGTAGATTGCTTTCATGTCAAGGAGGTGATAGTATATTGTTCTGAGTTCCGATGCGGAAGGGGCTCCGACCCGAGGAGGGTTCCTAGGAGGAATAAGTTAGTCGATACTTGAAGGGTTCTTCGGTACTTGAAGGTCCATCGGTACTTGTGTGCCTGAAAGAGAGAAGGGAAGGGGTTAGACCCTTTTTTGCCGGTTTCTCTAAGATAAATCGGGCTCGGACTCAACGTGGTTTAGAAGCAAGCTCGGGCTTGGACCTCTAAACTTAAAGAGTGAAGTATGAAGAAGTTGTTACTTACATTCAAGAGTGGATGAGCTCCTATTTATAGTTGAATGCTCTTTGAAGTGCTCCTTGAATGAGTGACACGTGTAAGGTCCGGATTCATTCAAACTTGGGCTTGGACTCACGGGTCCTTAATGGACTTGGCCCAATAAGTAGATGAGCCTTGGATTGTAAATCAAAAGATTAAAGCCCAAATGTTAAAGTGCTTAGAGGGTCGGACTTTTAATTTTGATGAAGTCGGACTCATTTGAAATCTGGGTCGGACCTCCTTCGAAAGTCGAGGTTGGAGATTAAATTTTAAAATATACTTAAGTCTTCTTAATCCGTCAATTCTTGAGTTAGACTTATTTGTACATTTTACATTACTTACAAAATCGGGGAAGTAAACTTTAAATTTAATATGGAGATTGCTCGAAATATAGGTGAAAGCAGCTGGTAGCTTAGTTTTTCGATTTATATAATTAGTAGTGATTCAAGTGCATGTACTTTGTGTTATGATTCAAGCATTCCTATTTTCTTTATAATGATGTTCGGAACTTCGGATATTTGGAGAATTTTAATGGTTTAATGAAAAAGTTAAAAATGTAACAAGAATCTATTCATCCGGCAACCATATAGATCTCAATATCTCATTTGTAACTCGGGTGGATCTCTGCCTCGTTTCTTGATTATCACTAATAACGCTAATAAACAAACAATTCATTTTTGTGATAACCTGTCTTTTCTTTTAACGGGTAAATTGTGACTTGAACCTCAAATTTATTAAACGTAAATAAAACGTCTTTCACATGAGTTGTACTTCGTTGTCATTTTTATCTTAATTATAAATTAACAACAACTTCAATCTGACAAAAATGAATAATAATAGTGAAACTATGAGACATGTTAACTAGTATTCAACAATCTATCGTCTAATCTAAACAACCAACATGATAATTAGAATTGACCTCTAATTTTGCCTGGGCACGCCAAAATTTTCTGAGGCCCCAAGCAATTTTTGAAATTGAATCCCGAAAAATTATATAGTAAAAATTAGAAACATAAATTTTATATATAATTAAATATGTATATGTCTAAATGAAATATAAAATACAATATTAAGATGATCTTTCAGGAAAAAAATATCTCTTAAAAAATGTAATTCTTTAACACTTTTTGAAGTAAAATTATCAATCAACTCTTCAAAACCAATTTTTTATCAAATAAAGTAGACTCAACTCTTCTATCATTTTACAATCTCTAAAGATAGGCTGTCCAGGAAAAGTCTATAATAAAATAATAAAAAAATAATATCATTTTAACTAAACAAAGTACGTAATTCAAAATACAATAAATATAAAAAAGTGAAAATATAATGTTACAGTTAACAATTCAAATATTTCTAGTCACTGCCTAGTACCTACATATAATATTGTCCAGTATTAGTGTAGTATTTAAGTATCAAGAAACATACCATAAGAATTTATTAATTACAATAGTTATTGAATCATGAATAATGGAAATGGAGCTAATGAAGTTTCTTTTTCTTACTGAACTTTTGTGCTTTGGTCTTGGGCTTGAGCCCTAGAAAATATGGTTTCCCATGCGACTGAACCGCTTGTATAGACCCAAGGTCGGGCTATATCCTCTCTACGAATCCCAGATTCATAGAGAAGATTGTATTTTGTCAATTCTTTTCGCTGACAAACGAGATGGCATATACCGCAGTGAATTCATTCAGATTATCTTCATCTTAAATACATGATCAGGAATCTCATTTGTCTCCAACCGAGCACATTTCCAGATCGAAGTCGTCCAACAAAATCTATTTCCATGTCGCCTTCCAACCAGGGCCAACTCTTAATTGACTTCCAACCATGAACAACTCCAGTTTTGATTTACAATTGTATATATATGACTCTACATTAGTTAGATAATCTAAGAAGTTGCCAAATAGACATTTTATTTATAACATGACTAATATGAATAGAATATAATATATTTATTCTGGTACGGATGGGTGCATGGGATATATCTTATAACGAAAAATTTAGTTTAAAATAACTAATGCAATTAAAATTTAAATTGATTTTTCATATATAGTCTCGTTTTCAGATATAGTGTTTCAATTGAATACCTAATGTTACATTATAAAAAATATTGATGATTCAAAGTAAATTTTATAATGTGTGATATTAAATGTGTAGATATGTTAAAATGGTCTGTTTTAGTTAATTTCAAATGATCATTTACCAACGTCTTTAAATCATTACGTAAAAATTAATTAAATTTTATAGGATATACTAAAATATAAAAATTATTATAAACTAGTACATTTTTAAGAGAAACAATACATTGTAAAAACAATACATTGCCTGTGTAACAATTTTAAACAAAACTTACAAATAAAAATGTAGCAATAAAGCTTAACTTTAACTTGTTTGGTTAAAAATTGTATTTGTTATATTAATGTTGTGATTGGAGAGTTTAATTACGTCAAGGTGAATGATAATGTCAGAGCAAAAACGATAATGTGAAAGTAAGTTTCATTTTAAAATTTAATATATGTTACAAAAACAGTCATAAGTGGCACAAATAAATAAAACTATTTTTAGAAATAGAATTTTTTTCTCTTACATTATTATCATTTTTAGGTTAACTAAACAAGTTAAATTCCGGCATTTTATATAGTTTATAGTTCTTTTTTGTAAATTAAGAGAATAAGTCCCGAATATGTTGGGAGTCTGTGCACGGCCTCCTTGCATAGGTTCATATGCGGCCTTGAATTTTGTTACTTAAACAACTCTTTCTCAAACTAGTTTTCCCTGTCACGATTTGTTTCAATTAAAGTGGTTAGGTAATGGTTTAATTATAGTTTGATCATTAGAGTCTATGGCATGTTAATCATTTACTGTATCTGATTACTTGCAAGATTGTAAATATACTATATAACGTATAAATGTTATTTGATAAGGTAGCTGGTATAATTGCAAGTTTTGCTAAATGGAGGATTAAAATTAAAAACAAAGAAACGATTTTTACCTCCCACATCTTGGCCGTTGTCAGCTACACTTGCCTTTATCTACTGGAATTGTTATCTATTGGAGTATGTATCTGCAATTGTGAATACTTATCACACTTTTAACAGATTGTGATTTGGGTGCTATACAGATTTTAGTTTGATAGAGCTAGAGTTTTATTACGGACTCGTTTACTTAATTACCACAGTCGAGTAAGTCTCGATAATATTCAATTAGACTCCGTTTTATTTTTGAAATTCATTTATATTTTCTTTCACAACAAACACTATTAAAGATCTAATTAAATGAGTCGAGAATTCAACGGTTTACAAATTAGTACCATTTTTGTTTTGTTATTAAGTTGATCTCAAATATAATTAAAAGTTGTGTCGAATTCAAAAATTAATATACAAATTGATAATATATCAATTATTTTATTTAATCTGGAAAATTATAAATCATCTTATAGTTACCTATACTTTTTTCTATAAGCAACAATATTATAATTACTTTCTGCACTACTTTCTATTCATATACTAACTACATTTATACTAATATCACTTTACTTTTAAATTAATATTTTCTTTAAGGATCGATCCCTACCCCTCCTACTTCTCACTTCAACCTCTTATATCTATCGAATAAAATAATTTTTATCAACTTCAATCCATAATCACATGGTAATGTTAAATGAGTTGGCCATATATAAGTGTTAAAATGGGGCCTCAATGCTGCAAAATGTTACTGTAATAGAGGTCAATCTTAAACTTAAACTGAGACAAAATTGAATGCAACGAACCATTAGAGACTGGCCCTTGATTCCCTCTCGATACATGCAACAAAACAATATATTAATCAAACACAAAGTTCCTACGGTGGGGAACCGATTTACGTGGTTAAACAGCTACACACAAGAGGTTATTTACTCTCGCATTAATAGAGCGATTGCTAATGTTGATCGGTTTCAGGTTAATCCCCTAGTGGATATCGAGATTATGGCACCTGGTGTCTCGGACCATGCTCCCCTTCGAGTCCGGAACTATGTGCAAATTGTACCGAGGAGGACATGCTTTCGCTTCCTGAATTATGTGACCCAATTTGCAGAATTTGATACGATTTAATGAATTCGTGGCGGCCGCCAGGACCTAGTAACCCCCAGGAGCGGCTATGGATGAAATTAAAACGCCTTAAGCCGGAGATGCGGAAGTTACATTCTCGCTGCCATGGTGTTGGAAAACGAATCCGGCGAATTCGAGAACAACTCCAGGATCGGCAAGAGCATCTAGCACAAAACATATTTGACCCGGACATCATACGTCTAGTCAAGCAAGACACCATGTAGTTGGAGAAATGGCTCGATATTGATGAAAAGATTGTGTGACAAAAATCTAAGGTTTACTGGATACGACAGTGTGATGGTAATACGTCTTTCTTTCATGCACAAGCCCGAGAGAAGAATAGAAGGATTGGTATACATAGGCTTGAGACAGAGGATGGGCGAATTCTCCATACGACTGCTGACATAGAGGGAGAGATACTCGGGTTCTACTCGCAGTTAGTTGGAACAGTGGCTCCTTGGCAATGTGGTATTGATGCTTGGGCCCTTCGTCATGGAAGGCAACTAGCATCGAATGATAGAGAGGCGCTGGTCCGACTGATTTCACGTTCAGAGGTGGATAGTGCGTTGAAGGATATTGGTGGCCTTAAAGCACCGGGTATTGATGGTTTTAACTCGCATTTTTTCAAGAAGTCATGGCAAACTGTGGGTGAAGATGTCTATGCAGCGGTGTTTGATTTCTTCAAGACATCCTCTCTTTACCCTGTGCTAAACTGTGCTTTAGTGACATTAATTCCAAAATCTCGTGATGCGAAGGGAATAAAGGATATGAGGCCAATTGCGTGTTGTTCCACTATCTATAAGATCATCTCAAAGATTATCACGAGTCGTTTGGGGAAGGTGATTAACACCATTGTGGATGATAGCCAATCTGCGTTTCTACCAGGTAAGGTTATCCAGGATAATATCCTACTTGCTCAGGAGTTAGTGAAAGGATATGACAGGAAGGGTATCTCTCCTCGGTGCATGATTCAAATGGATATACATAAAGCGTATGACACTGTTGAATGGGGAGCTTTGGAGCAGTTATGCATGAACTAGGAATACCGGCTCAATTCGTTGGGTGGATCATGTGCTGCGTGAAAACGGTTTCTTATAGATATTCGATCAATGGGGTACCTTCTAAACTCCTAAAGGCTAGAAGGGGGTTGCATTAGGTTGACCCTATGTCCTCGTTTCTTTTTATTCTCGTCATGGAGTACCTTCATCGATGCCTACAAAGCCTGAGAGATACACCAGATTTCAACTTTCACCCGAAGTGTGAAAAGCTTAGTATTACTAATCTCTGTTTTGCTGATGATTTGATGTTATTTGCAATAGGAGATGTGGAATTCGGGACCTTGTTACTACAACGATTCCAACAATTCTCGATGGCAATCGGCTTAGCTGCGAGTTCGCCACGATGGTCTTTTGTGGTGGTATGTCGACCACCGTGATGCAGCAGATCCTTGCACTTACGGGTTTTGTGCATGGTCATCTGCCGATGCGGTACCTCGGAGTGCCCCTCTCCCATCGACAGCTCACTATTGGACAATATCAACCACTAATTGACAGAATCTTGGGCTTAATCCAGCACTGGATAGTTTGTCTACTTACTTATGCTGGAAGAGAACAATTGATAAAGAGCGTCCCCACTTCTATTACATCATCATATTGGTTGCAGGTCTTTCCCATCCCTAGGAAAGTTCTTGACCATATCCAAAGTATTTTCCGGAGCTTCCTATGGAGTGGCAAAGATAGGAATTATCGTAAGGCATTAATCTCATGGAAACAGGTGTGTGCACCAAGAAGTTGTGGAGGTTTGAATATCATTAGTCTCCCGGAATGAAACAAAGCTTTATTAGCCAATTATCCGTTACAAACCCAAATATACTGGATAAGTTAAAACAGGAAAACACACTTTTATACTAATAGATCAGCAACGGAAACCTGTCAAGTCCGTCTGTCTGCTAGCTACCCAATCCTTTCAGCGTGCTCAAAATCTGTGAAAGCAAAATTATTGAAACAGGGAGAGTGTCAGTCACTAGGACTCAGTGAGGATAGTCAAGCATGCATGAGTATATGCGTATGAATGCAAGAGTACAACAAACCACCACAAGCATTTCAAGTAAATTTTCAAAAATGAGGAAACCGTTAACAGGCGGGCGGGATCAAATAATCGGATTGGGGCATGCGGCCCATACAATCCGGGCAGATCAGGTATCAGTCAATCCTCGGATTGGGGCATGCGACCCATACAATCCGGGCAGATCAGGTATCAGGCAAATCATCGGATTGGGACATGCGATCCATACAATCCGGGCAGATCAGGTATCAAGCAAATCACCGGATTGGGGCATGCGGCCCATACAATCCGGGCAGATCAGGTATCGGTCAAATGATTGGATTGGGGCGTGCGACTCATACAATCCGGACGGTTCAGGTGTCAGGCAAATCATCGGATTGTGGCATACGACCCATACAATCCATACGGTTCAGTTGTCACGCAAATCATCGGATTGGGGCATGCGACCCATACAATCCGGACATATCAGGTATCGGTCAAATGAACGGATTGGGGCATGCAGCCCATACAATCCGGACATAGGACCATTTGAATAGTTTCAGCAGGCAGGCCGGTTTCCCAAGTTTGTCAAAATGGGTGGTTGCTTTAAAAATCATTTTTTCGTGCAATGCAGTTTATGAGAATCAGTAACAGGATCAGTAAAAGGGTCAGTAAACAGGATCTGTGCGGGGATCAGTAAACAGTATCATTAGCCAGACTCGGTGTACAGTATTAATCAATACCGGACTAAGAGAATGTCAAGCTAATACAGATACAATATTCCTAGGTACGGATCACCTACAGCTATACAGTTAGCAATCTAAGTCGGTAACGAGTCGGAGTCAGTCGGTCGTCGACGTCGAGTAGCCGCAGTCAGTGTTAGACAGTCAGGCACATAAACAGGAACAGGAATAAAAGTGCAAGGAATGAACAGTATCAAACTTTTCCAGGGACGGATGCCGAAAGCTCGTAATCACTCACCTTGGATATCTTGACAATTAAGCGACTTCGTAATTCCTGATAAATAAACGAGCAATACTACTCAATTCCAATGCTAGAATGATTAAAAAGACTCTCGACACTTTTCTTAAATCCGGTTAACTGGTGACGTCTAAGTAGATCATTTTATAAAATCCTATGATGTACGAACTAAATTAATTTAGTATCCGAGTATTACAATTATTACGACACTTTAATTAATTAAATGTCTGGCATTTAATATAACCGACACTATTTGGCAAAATTCGACCTTTAATCTTTAAATAAGTCCTAAAATTATTCATTACTTCTAAAACCGTCAAGGTGACATTTTATTTTATTTTCTAAAATTATTCCCGGTATATGACTCCTAATAGAGAGTTCAGACAACAGACGACAAGTCTGTCTTAGTGTAATTTTTCCAAACCTATCCGGTATATGACTCCTAATAGATAAATTCAAACAACAGACGGCAAGTCTGTACAGTATAATTTTCCAACCTATAACAGTAATTAGCCAGTAAATGCCTCAACAATGTAATAGCATCAACAATATTATTATACCCTAATTCCCTAGTCGACGGCCAGTCGACGTCTACACCCAACCTAACAGTATACCGTATGCTTCAATTTCAACAAACTGTCCGCAACCCGCGGCAATCATTCTACAGGCGACGGCCAGTCTACGCTATGTCCACTACAGTTACACTATATACAGTATTTAATATCACCGGGTAGTCGAATAATTTAAACAGTATGACAGTATAGTTTTAAATTCCTGAATTACGATAATAACCGATAATAAACAATAACTAACGAAGTAAGTGTTAATAAGCGGGGAATAAACACAACACTAACCAAGCGAGGGTCGAGCGTGAGGCGAGGTGACGACATTCGAGGCGGTGTTGACGGTGCGGCACGGCTACAAGGAATTATTAATTAATTTCTCGTTCGTTATTCTGAAACCGATGACTGTCCTTTAGTAGATTGGAATCCCTTTAATTGCAGCGTCATTCGCTTCCAAAAGGCTGCCATCTCGGGTGTCTGGGGAAAAGAAGGTGGTTTGGTTCTAAAAGGCTCTTCCGCAGGTGGTGACTCTATTCGGGATGGTGACTGCGGGTTACTACTTTCGTGGACTAAGGGGTTCGGGTTAGTCATCGTGCTGTAAGTAAATTAAAAGTCGCAATTAGTACCTGATCATAACTTCGTCCCCTCAGATCTACACAACTATC
>JAYMSP010002957.1:0-21762 GCA_036897095.1 Plantago elongata
AAAGCAATATACCCTTCCTGCCGCAAACAAAGCTATCTTCAGGACATCCTCTTGTGCCATCCAAATCTGATAGAAGCCTTGATAGGCATCCATAAAGCTAAGCTTAGCACATTCGGCTGTAGAGTCCACCAGGTGATCAATCCGAGGTAAAGTGTAATACCCAAAATCCCACATCGCTTGTGAGTGGAAGATATGAAGGGTATATATGTAGACCACCACTATCTAATGGTATGAGGCCTTTTGGGGAAACCCAAAAGAAATCCGTGCGGACTCCGGCCCAACGGGCTGGGTCTCGGCCCATCAGTGGTCGGGTCATTACAAATGGTATTAGAGCGGGACTATCCGGAATTCAATAATTAAGTGCCATGCGGGGTAAAGTGCTACATTGTATGGACGGTGGGAGCCACCTCTTGGGCCCGTAGGGGCCACCTCTAGAATCCTGCACGGATGGTTGGTCCTGGACAACCGCCAAGAAAGATCGACGAGGACATCGAGAATTTAAGGGGGGTAGATTGTAATACCCAACATCGCACATTGTTTGTGAGTGGAAGGGATGAAGGGTGTATATATAGACCACCACTCTCCTATGGTATGAGGCCTTTTCGGAAACCCAAAAACAAATCCGTGCAGGCACCGGCCCAAAGCAGACAATATCATACCGAGTGGTGGGCCAGCCATGAATAACCTTACCGACCCAACGGGCCAGGTCTCGGTCCATTAGTGGACGGGTCGTTACACAAAGGGTACGGATCTTTCGGACATAATTGGTTGAGCCGAGTGAAATCATTGCACATCCGCCACTTCCCTGGAATTTTTTTAACTAAGATAACATTACACACCCAACCTGAATATCTGACTTCTTCAACGTGTACTGCTGTCAGTAGCATGTCCACTTCTGCAGAAATTATGGCATCTTCAAGCGGACCAAAATCCTTTCTCTTCTGTCGGATATGCTTAACTGTGGGATCCATATTCAGACGGTGAACAACTACCCTCGTGTCTATCCCTTTGAGATCGTCTATACTCCAGGCAAAGATATCTGAATTCTTCTTGAGATGGCTACTAATTTCAATTCCACCTCTAAGTTCATTTTCGTACCAACCCTAGTCTTTAAGAGTCTCGCGTGGCTCGATCTGGACAGACTTGGGAAACTTGTGGTACAATGCCCCTATCCCGATCTCAGTCTTCGGAGGCTGTGATAGGTTTGGAGCATAAGAAATTACAAGCACCGGATTTGCGGCTACATTTGTGGAGAGTATGTAACATTCCCCTTCTCGCCTATTGCCCAGTTCCTCTATGATCTCATGAGGAGTGGGGAACTTGACTCGGTTGTGCAATGGAGACGAGATGGCTCAGAATTGATTAAGGCATGGTCGTATGAAGATAACGTTATAATTGAATGCCTTATCTACCACGAAGAACTATATTGTCTGAGTCCTCGGAGAAGTTCCTATTGATACTTGTAACATGATGGTTCTGATGGGTGTGACAATCGCTTCTCCAAATCCGGACAGTGAGGTGTTTACCCTACCGTACTCAATATCTCCCAAGTTCATCTAGTCAATGGTTTATTTGGAAATGATATCCGAGGAACTCCCTGTACCCACTAAAACCTTGTTGACGTTGTAAGTGACAATGGCTAGCGACACTACCAAGGGAACATTGGGGTGTCGGGTATCCCCTCCTCCGGGTGTTAGGGGTGGTATTTCACTATCATCAAAGGAAATGACATTGGACCCCCTCAGAGGTACTGGAATCCGAACCAAATCTCCATTCTTTATGTCTTGGGCAGTTCTTTCCCTAGCATTTCGGCTATCTCGTCCACTCGGCCCTCCGGTTATTGCATTAATGACTCCACTATAGGGCAAGTACTCATACTCTCTATCCTCTGGATAGTCTTGTACCTTTTTGCTTCCGGATGTGGAATGTTCTTTGGAGGAGGTGGGGGTGGCATGGATTTGAGTCTCGGACTCATATCATCCCTCCTTCCATCCCTTCCGGGTAGGCTCTGTTTTCCTTTGAAGTGTGGATCCTTTAACTGCCCATTCCAGATCAATGTCACAATCTTAATCTTGAGTTGGATACATTTCTAGGTTGGATGCCCAATTTGTTTGTGAAAAGCACAATAGGCATTTGCTTCCTTACCCTTTCTGTTGTTAAAGAAGGGTGTAGGCCACTGGATATCAAGGGTTCTTTTCAACCATTATCGCCAAGATTTCTTCTTTAGGACGATTCAGGCAAGCGCACTCAGCATATCTTCTAGGAGGGGTACGCCCTCTTCAAGGGTTCATGCTTCTCCTGGGTATCTTTCCTTGAGTCGGATTTTCAGGCTTTTGGAGCCTCTTGCCGGATGGGCTCCTTAGCTTTCTTATGTCCGACTCTAATGGGGACGTTTCTTCGGATTTCGACCCCATACAAGACATTATCACAAATATCCTCTCATTGATTTTCATTCAAAATCGCTTCCTCAGATAGTTTCTTCCGGAGGTCATGATTGCTGGTGTTGGCACACAGGTGACGGACCCGTTCCTTGATGTTGTGTGCTTACTTGCCGAACCTCAGGAAGGTCTGAAGGTCTTCATTCTCGAATTGAATGATTCCTGGCAAGTGCTCCACTGGTCTTTTCCTTCTCTTAGACTTTTGGAATCTTTTTAGAAAGGATTTGGATACAACATCAAAAGATTTGATGGATCCGGAAGGTAAGCTAGTCCATCAGTCCATAGCCTCTCCGAAGAGAGTGGTGGATAACTTGAGTGCATTGAGGTTATCATTCAACCCGTTCATATCCATCTTGGACTCGAAATGAGTAAGTTGGGCTGCAGGACAACTATCCCCGTAATAGCGATCAAGATTCAGAATAGTACATTATGGAGGCTTCTTCTCCCTTCGGATTGCAGCACTCAACGGGTTCGGGACTCTTGATGCTACCTTTTCATGTGCATTCACCATCTTGCTAAGCTTGTTCATCTCAATTTCTAATGCCTTCTGTTGGATAAAGATATGTTCGGGTGTTAACTTTTCTTCTGTCCTCGAATCCACTACAGTTCTGGGCACTTGCTCTGCTCGGATCTCCACAACGCTCTCTCCCACATGATCATTAGCTCTGCTCGGAACTCCACAACGCTCTCTCCCACATGATCATCAGCTCTCCTCGGATTTGAGTTTATCCGATCCGTCCTAGCTGGTTCGGCTCTTGCCCTTGCGGGACTCCTTTCTTGCTGGCCACGGGAGTTTGTTCTTTGATTGATCACATGACGGAGTTCATTATCTCGGATGAATTCTCCAATCCTTTCCCTTACTGGTCTCATCTCAAGCCTCGATTATGCAGGCTCAGCTGGTTCGGGGGTAGGCTTGGAACTGTTGGCTGGACATTATTTAAACCTAGACATCCTTGGATGACATTCAGTAACAACCCGAACTGGTTATCATTCATCCCGAACTCATAGGGAGATATGACAGTTCGTTCGGTAGTGTAAAGTTCCTCCCTACTGGTGGTCCGTGCGCTCCTGACGGAGGAGACTGTTGAGACGGAGGAGCTTGATCTCTTGTAGTGATATCCGGAGGAGCCTCTTGTGAAGAAGCAGTAGCAGTATGACCATCACTGGGTCGGGTCCTCTCAACTTGAGTGGTGCTCCAAGCTGCCGCGATCTTCTGAGTTACAGTGCAGTTGTACATTCTCGTTACTCTTGGCTTAGCTCTTCGGAATTTTGACATACTAGACGACAGGAATGTTCGAGTGTGGTCGAAGAGATTAAAATTAAGGATTCCAGTTGGGTTGGTTGAGAATCTTGAGTGGCTTGGACATTGATTTGTTGGGCTTTGGGCAAATCTTGTATTAACAGTTGCATGTGTTTTGAGTACTTTATTGTAACGGTGGAACATTGATGTTCCTATGGTGAATAAAAAAATTCCTTCTTCAGAAAAATATATATAGCAAACACATGATATCATATTCAAACCCGACTTAATCCCACTAATTAAACCACCACTAAATATTGATGTCACCGTATTTATCTTGTCGTGATTTTAGATACAAAACCAACTTAATCCCACAAAATATAAGTTAATGGCAAAACATTATGCCAAAGCACTGATTATGCGTACTAATTTCAATACTAATCTAGAACTTCAGTATTTTTTAGATATACTTTATAATAGTCTAAGAGTTCAACAAATATTACAACCAGATTAAAAGTAGGGAAAATTACATAGGGACCCCCCTGAAGGATGCCTATGTTGCATATGGATTCTCCGAGATCAACAATTATATACTAATCTCTTCTTCACACCTCAAATAAAATAGAATTTTCAATTATTCATCAAAAGCAACTTACATTTATAAACATTTAACTTTATAGAGAAAGGGAGAAAAAATTGTGGTAAAAACCAATCTATCTTTAATAATATTTTTAACTTTTAAGCAAAAAATGTCTGAAAAACATAACTACAATTGAATTCACCATTCCAAATTATTCTATTGTGCACCCAAAGGCACCCTATATATACACCTAAGTTCAGATTATCTCTTCACGCTTTCCTACAAACAATAGAATTACAAACAAGCTAAGCACTTTAAAAATGTCTCAATCGCACCTAATTCCCCTCCAACACCAGAGTCACCGGAAGAACTAGCCCGAAGTGCCAAATCATTCCTCTTCCGTCTACTCATGAACATGGCTGAAGCTAGAAACGCTATGGTCGAAAAAATCTCAGTCATTATCAACCAGCGGACCAACATTGTCACTTTAATTGGTGGAACTAGGACTGACGTTGAGACGTTCATGGGCTCGGAAGAAGGCCATCCACCCTCCAATAATAATTCCATTGCTAAATTGCCTCGAGTTGAGTTTGTGGATCCTTACATGAAATGCGCAATATGTTTGGTTGAGTTTGGAAGTGGATCAATTGTGATGGAGATGCCATGTAAGCATCAATTGTGTGAGGAGTGTATCAGAGTGTGGTTAAGGATTCGCGGCTTGTGTCCAATTTGTAGGTTTTGCATGCTGGTTGAGGAGATTCAAGCGCAATTTTGAGTAGATTTGTGCGCAATTTTAATAATTGCAGTTGGGTAGTTGGAAAGTTCGTTTGGTTGTACTCATCGGTGCACGTGATGGAGTAATAGTTGAGAATATAGACGAGGTGGCAAATGGTGAGATTGAGATCCAGGAAAGGTATAATGAAAAAATTGGATGAACCCTAATGAATATGGATTATAACTCTTAAAGTTTTTTTAAGATGGATATGAGTAGATAAAGATTCCATTTGTTCTTAATTGTTTCCTTCCATTTTACATGTAAAAGTGGGATAATTATATAGCAAGTGTTTGATAAATCGATGGATGAATAAACATATTTAATATAGTGGGATATGATATATCTTATGTCAGTTTTTTCTCTTTCTCTTATTTAGTGGGGTTTTCTTTTTGTGTGTCTATTGCACAATTAATGATGCATTAGGATAAAATAATTTCTTAGAGAATATCACAAAAAATGTGTGGAATAATGTTTTCCCTCAATCGCGATTTTATAACTATTATATGTGTTGTTTTCCTTCTAATCTAGTCATCTTTATTCGATCATGTTGTATGAATAATAAAGTAGTAAATTGTCTTTAAATCCACCAAAAGTGGAGATATGATTTAATGGTGAAGGAGTTTAGGTGATAACAAATATGTATGTCATTTATGACAGATGATGTTACCTATATGTAAATATTTAGAGGAACCAATAATTAGAAAGTTTACAATTTTATTCACTACTTCCTCCTTCTCGTCCCATGTTCAAATTTGACTTATGGCCAACTAACTAGGGATAAATGAAAGGTTGGATAATACTTATATTATAAAGTAATAATCAATAAATAACAAATTGTCGAAGTTTTAATTTAAGGAGTAATAGAAATTAAATGACTAAAACAACATTTCACATCAAATATTACTCTTATTCTTGGTCATCCAACTTATCGCATTGTATAAAGTACGAAAAATTTCATTATTAGGAGTACCACATGTTGAGGTAAAAGCCCCAACCCTCGGGTATAATGAAAAAGCCTAGGGAAATCTCTAAGTCCAAAAGGTTAGGATCCAATGCAAAGGTTAACTTCCACTTCGAGCTTTGACCGTCCCGGAGATAATGCTGCACAAGTGGCTAGAGTGGGGAGGTTAGAACCTTTAGATCCGGCTTGCCTAGGATCAAGCCGGTTATGAGACTTTACTCGAGAGTGATTATGAATCGAATCTGTAAAATGAGGGTCTAATGAGAAGATCAAGTGAACTTCTTGATTTACCTTGGGAAGTGTGTACTATTAATATAGATTATTCCCCATTTAGGAATAGACCTCTTGGATTGTGTCAAATGTAGGGCTAAGATTAAGCCAACAAAGCTTAACTAAGCACGTGGACCATAGTATATTCATAACCTATCTCCCATTTGGGCCTCAAGGTTGGATTATTCATTTTGTAGGACTTTTGAGGGCATTCTTGTCTTCCCGTCTGGAGTAGCATCCGAGGGGAATGTTCCAGACCATCAAATACGGAACTGGTTAAGCCCTCTCCTACTGACATGCTATGATCTACTTCACTTGGTCCTCTTTAGGTCCGGATATATACACATATGTATTGGTTATCTGTACCTGCTTCCTTTCGGATATAGCACTTTGGTCCGGATATCCTTATCTCATCACGGTATTCTTATACATTTTGATCTGGTTTTACCTCGGATGGCCTTTGACTCGGGACCTCATGGTCAGCGCCTTGAGACCTTGACCATGTAATACCGTGATGTCTTAGGATCCAATTGTGAGACATCCAAATAACAGATTGGACATATTTTGTATCGACACCACAAATAATATTGATATCATTAAAAGAAATTCAAATTATAGTTTAAAAAATATCTTATGCACATCCACACAAAATAAAATGTCCAGTCATAAAAAAAAATAACCTACATTAATCATCATTTATCATTAGACTGAAAGGGGGAAAAGTGGGGTAAAAAATCTAATTTCTCTTAAAAAAGATTAATGAATTTAAGTAACAATGTCATTCCAATTCTTTTATTGTGTATGCAAAAGCACCCTACATAAATCCAAATGTTCAGTTTATGTCTTCACCTTTTCCTTAGAAAAAGAAAAAGAAAAGAAACAATACACGTAAAAAAATAAAAAGGTCACTCATCCCCTAATTCCGACGCAACATTAGAGTCTCCAAAAGAACAAGCCCAAAGTGCCACATTATTTCTCTTCCCTCTACTCATGAATATGGATGAAGCTAGAAAGACTACCGTCGAAAAAATCTCTGTCATCATCAACCAACGCACAAATGTTGTTAGTGTAATCAGTGGAACTAGGACTGCCATTGAAACAGTCACAGGATCGGGAGAAGGACACCCACCATATAAGAATGAATTCATTGATAACTTGCATTGGGTTGAGACAGTGGGTCTGCTAATCAAATGTGCAATATGTTTGGTCCGGTTTGGAGGTGGATCAACAGCAATTGTGAAGAAGATGACATGTAAGCATCTGTTTTGTGAAGAGTCCATTAGATAGTGGTTGAAGATTCGAGGCTTGTATCTTGTTTGCAGGTTTTGCCTACCGGTTGAAGAGATTCATATGCAAGGTCATGAAATGCAGTGGGTAGGTGGAAGGTTCATTGGTGAGGTGGTAGAAGTGGTGGGCCTGGTGGAAGATAGTGACATTTAGAACCTAGACATGTACATAGAAAATATTCAGTAAACCTTATTTTGTTGTTTTATGTTTATTTGTGAATGTGGGATAATTATAGAAAGTGTTTGATAAACCATTGAATGAATAAATAAATTTTGATTCTAGTGAGGGAGTATCTTATGTAACGCCCCGAAAATTTTAAAGTAATTTTTCAAATGACAAGGGCGTTAAAATCGATAACAATAATACAGTTTAAAAACTTTGAGAAGCTAGTTCGAAAAGTTTCACAATACAGATTAATTTCAAAAAAACAACAGCTAAAATACAAGTTTTTACAAGCTAAAGTTACAAAAAATCCAAGTAATTTTCCTCTCTCTGTTGCTGAACCTCTAGGTCTCCGAGGCATCCTGAGTGACAATATCTACAAAAAGTGAATAAACAAGTGTGAGAAAAATCTCAGTGGGGTTCAATGCTAAGTGACTTCGAAGTAAGTAATACGAAGAATTTTCTGTTTGTAAACCAATCAACAAAGTAGTTTTTCTTTTCAAACGAATCAAGTAAAAATCAATAATCAATAAACAAGGCATATACAAGGTACAGTAAATCGCTGGTGCAGTCATCCTTATAACCCCAATTCAAGCCCTTATCACTCCGGACAGATTGCAAGTCTGCCAAACGAGGAACGAGGCGAATGCCGTACCATCGTACAGAGTGGTACACTACTGCTCCCAAAGACCTCGGCGACTTCTGCCTTGCATCTTGGGATAGTAGTAAGAAGAGGCACCTCATGAGCAACTCGACAAACACAACTACCCAAGTATGTCCAATCGGGAACCCCCAACAAATTGCGCATGAAGGAGGTGAGGCAATCCGAGTAAATCAAATAAACGAGGCAAATCCAGTAAACAAAGCCAGCAATCATTAATGAGTAAACGAGGCCAAAAATCAGTAAACAAGGCCAATAACTAGTAAACGAATATCATTTTCTTTTGAGCGGAAGCATGAGCCAAAATCTTTGATGCAGTTTTCAGGATATGATTTTTATGAAACTTTCACAAACTTTGAGATGCAATACTTATATACTTATATAGGTTTTCAAAATAACTTCTTGTTGCTGGTCAAATATTTACTTATAATAGTTTTGGTAGAACACTCACCTCAGATGACCTCGTAAACTATGCAACCTGCAAATCCTATAAAAGATAACCTTACTTAACATTTACACAAAAGTGAATAAAAGATACCCTTAGACCCCCACAAACGAGCATAAACAAGTCACACGAGCATAAACAAGTCAAGTCAACTAGACAATTACGTACGTGAACTCATTCAACTCGTCTTAGCTCTTATGCAATAATCAGACAAAGAAGCCAAATAATACTCAGATTAGCAATCCATTATCGCATCAATGCAGTCACCTTCTTTAACCAGTTATTACCAATAATAAAAGAGAGTATCAACGAGACAACAGATTCCATTCCATAACATCCAGCTAGAATCTACTTCATGATATGTTATAACTACGCACTTTAAGTTCGAGTTACACTAAAGAACAGGAAGCAAACTGATTCATTTTAAATTACACGAATCACTGGCCGACACAAGGCTACTACAATAGAGACTGAACCGAATCGAAACACATGAACACCGACAATTCGAAACCATACATACGAAAAATAGGGGAGGCGATAGCGCACGGCAACAAGATACAGATCAATCAATTCAGCAAATATAGATAACACAAAATCGACAAATTATAGATACAGAAAAATCAAATATAGGCATTATGTCGAATTCGCTACAGCACAAGGTGTTTAATGCAAAATGATCAAAGAGCAGTACTCAACACAGAATATGGAGCATGGGAAGCAGGCAACACGCAATTATCAGGAAACATGGCACAACACAGAAAAGCAATTCGACACGGAAGATTATGCACTCATACTGACCCAATTCGAAGCTACAGTGACAATGTCAGAAAAGAAAAAGAGCATATTGACTAGCAGAAAACGAGATGTACATCCAAATTCCCATCCCAAACTGAAACATGATGTAAATGCTCACCATAAAGGCAATTTGAAACCAAATCAAATTAACAATCGAAGCTTCCCAACATTTGTAAACGATCCTGGAAAATTCAAACAAGGAGAATTGGGATGGACGAAAGGGGAGACGCCATTGATGAAAATCCTCGATCCCCAGGGAGCTAGTGAAAGTATATATGTCCTAGATACAATCGATTCAGGACAAATATACATATTCGATTCAATATTTATTTTTTGATTATTGTTCATATATAAATAGGCATTACAATATGTAAATATTATTATATGTTCGTCTGTAATTATTTACATATGTGTTCCTATAAGATTTATGTTATCACTAAAAATATGAGATCTTGAGTGACATAAAATAGCTCTAAAGTTGGCCCCAATCAATGATCATCGAGAATGGGATATCGATGATGCATTGGAGATTGGCATGTGGTCTTCATCATATCCTTTGAGGGTGTAGTTGTCCAAGGCGAGAAATGGTTTGATGTAATCTATTTACGTATCTACGGAAGTAACTTTTTGTAGGGTGGTGTAATAGTCCTTTGACTTGAGGTTGATACTTACTACATGTGTGGACTCGTGTGTTTTGACCATGACCAATGCTTGCAGTCCTCGTAGAGTTAGATAGGCATGTGTTGGGCACATCACGAAACACATGTTAGTAGTAGTCGAACCAAGATAGGATTCATTCCCGAAATAGACTTGGAGAGAACACTTCACATCTCATAACTAGTTTGATCAAAGTCGTTGGCCAACGCAAGATATATTTCGAATGGTGTTCAAATATTATTGGATCAATTAGTAGAATGAGATAAAGTGATTAAATTATTGGAACAGGCGCGAATTCAAGTTCTAGACTAATAGAGTGTTCGTGAATGAAAGGACTGTATCATCATAAGCTATACATTACAGGTGGTTTGCAATCCTTTCAAACGTTTCTTATGTATTAAGAGTGTAGGGTAAATTATCTAGAATTTTACCTAAACCTTAATTAGGTTAGTGTTTACTTACATAAGGCTCTATGGGTCACACAACAAGGTGATTATTCTACCATTTGAGTATTTGAGTAAATTAAATATTAATTGAATTAATGAATATTTAACTTACCATTATTGAGAATTTATCTATTTGATAGATATAATTAATAAGTCGAATTAGATTATCAGACTTAGTTAATTGCTATACTTTTAGAAAGTAAATGAATTAAATTTAATTTAATTTATATTAGAAGAAAGATTAATTAGATTTAATTAATTAAAGCAAGAAAGTTTATTAGGATAAATTTAGAATGAGGTCCAAATATATAAAAGCCCAAAAGGGAGAAAGAAAATAAAGTTGGGCTTGCTGGGTTTCGAACCTGTGACTTGTTACTTGATGGATTCAAGCTAAACTAGATGGGTTAAGAGTTCTAAATGTATTATCATACTGCAGAGTATATAAGTTCACAGAACCTCTGTGAATTACATAGAGAAAAACCTAACACACGTTCTTCTTCTGGTTTTTTCTTGTACACGAATTTTCTCCTCTTTGCTTGGCTATCGTGACATCTTTCTTCATGTTTCAATTCTCCATAACCCTACTTACTAAATAGTTTAGTATAGTTACGAACGGGAACTCCTAGCGTTCTTTGGTGGAATCAATTGCCCGTGGATACCGAGGTTCGGGATGCAAATCACGTTGTAGCATTGGGTTCCACATATCATACATGACGAAAGAATCGAGATGCTTGACGAACGAAATTAAATAAGAACTTTAAGGCTTTAAAGTTGCTGTCTAGAAAGCTATTGCGACAATTACGTATTAATTTGTGTGTTTATGTAATTACGTTATATAGTCATTGGATCAAGATCAATATACATAAAAAAAATTAAATTTCATTGCGTTAATTTAGTGTTTATCTTTGCATATTTATCAAAAGTGGTATCAAAGTTAGATTGATTTTAATGACTATATACTTGCATATAATTGTGGATTAGGATTAAAATAATTTTCAGATTTGTTTTACGTATATATGAACATCATGTTTTCCAGGTTGATCATTAAAGTTTGAACTTACGAGGCAAAGAACCTATTCCTAGGTCCATTGTGTAGAACCGTGTGATGGTTGTAACTTACCTAGCTATGTCTATCCGTCCAAGCGTTAGAATAGTCTAGGGACGTCGATCAGACTTGGTTTGATCAACCAAGAGGTTTTTTATACAATTGGTATGGTGACCTACCAGTTCCACAGCTGTAGTGATCAGCTCAAGCAGAAGTTGTAGTTGTGTGAATGTAGATCTTAGCCATTAAGATTCATAATTAGATATGAATCCGTATTTTTCAGATGGAGTCCTTGAATATGTTAAAATTAATGGAACTAAATAAATCATAAGACCTTGATTTTAGTCGCTGGATGTAATGTTGTGCACTATTTATTTAGAGTTAAATTGTTCCAGCTTTATTTATGTTATGTTTTAATATAGTTGTTGTGAAATGGCATGATGTTATAAGATGAATATTTTATTGTTACCAATACGTTAATGTTGAAACCGTATTTTGCGTTTAGTGTATGTTTATTGAGTGAGTCTTGGACTTGCATCTATACGTGTGTGCTTTGTGAAAGCTTTTTGAGCGTTTTTAGTTTGACGTAAACACTCATATGAAATAAAAGAAATTAATTTTGGACGAAGTAGCGTATTTGATATGTGAAGTATAATATAAATGTAGCATGCATTAAAACATGAGAATGTGAAAGAAATTATAAAATCCGCTAATGAGTATGTGCAAGGACTTCTAGTAATGATCAACCTCATTTGTGAAGTTGACAAAGCCAGTGGGAGCATATGCTTATATGATAGTCAAAACGAGTTTTATATGTTCGTAGGAATTTTATTTCCTCTTTAGAAGTTTTCATGTTGTAAGTAATTAACTAGGTTATTGTTTAAAGGAGTTAGTTTCTTTGAGAAAATTGTTTAACAATACTCATGCTTTGTCTCTTATTGTTGATATTAAATTCATAGTGAATTTGATGTCTCGTAAAGTGACACTTACAATGCTGCTTAACTCAAATATTTTACCGATGCCACTATGAGGATAAAAGTGTGCTCATAGTGCGCACATCTGTTCCATCAAGCCAAGAGGCGAGATGAAGCAAAACATTAGTACACTAAGAATGGTTCTAAGTATACTCTTATTCTATTATGTGGATTGATAAGCATATAAGTGCGTCCATAAGATTATTAGATTTACCGTAATTATAATAACACGATAAATTCGTAGTGCAAAGTTTTAAAATCCTCGAAATAAAGCAAGGCTTATATTTTTAGGAAAGGACTAATTGTGTAATGGATATATGATGTCCTCCTCAAGAGTGTTAGATCAATATAAAATATTGATACTAGATTGAAATGTTAGACATCTATTCAATTGTGTGTAGGAGGATTATTTCCAAACTTGTTAAGACGGTAATGGACTTACCTATTATTATTTGGGCTAATAGTGTAAAGGTAGACGTCTTCAAGATTACGATTGTGGATTAGAAGCTCCCAACAATAGAAATAACTTCTTGAAAACACAATTAGAAGACCTCATACAACAAATCAAATCTTCTACTTCTATGGTTTATTAATTTGGTCAAATCTGTGAGACAAAGAACTGCATAGCTAAGTAAATTAGATTACTTAACACCATGTGTTTCAAAACATATGGATTGTGATCTCATCACTGGAAGGATGATCAACGTATATCCTTTTTAGAAATGATATGAACCATAGAATAATTTGAGAAGGTATTACCCTCATAGACTTGGTCAATAAGAGTAATACTCGAGTTTGATTCGTGGATTGTTATAAAAGGCATAGGTTCTATTTAGATGGACGAACCTGAACCTGTTTTGACTATGGTAGGACCATGCATGATGTGTTCCATTAAAATAGGATGACTATGTTTGACATGGTAGTATCGCATAAACTTCGCTTCACATTTTATTTCTTAAATACACATGAGAATAAAACTCAATCAATTATCTATTTAAAACCATGTTTGATCAGTCTAGGACAAAACCATAACAGTTATAGTTTAAGTTTAAGTTGTCTTCATATTACATATTTGAAATAGGGTTGTCCTATAATTGTAATTAAGGACACGATTGTCAAGTATGGCTATGGATTAAGAATGGATGAATTTGTGGATGAGAAATTCTAATCTCTTTGAACATATGGTTACTTGTACCATGACAAATGTATTCTTGGAATGACAATGGAGATGGAACCTGAAATGAATTTTAGTGTCACAAATTAATCATTGAGGTTAACCACCTGCTGGATAGTCAGGACAAAGATTCAGTGGGAGAGTTGAATAATCTATTAGCTAGTGGGAGCATATCACTTGGTCATATGTCCGAGCTAGTGGGAGCATTATGAGGATACCTCTTTTGAACGAGACACCCTCACAGAAGGAATGAATGCAATTTTAAATTGCACAATCTCTCGCTTAAGGAGAGCATTTGATTGCAACCCTTAAATATTTTCACTGATTGATTAAGACAATAATGAGAACCTCATAACATTTAGAATGTATACCTTAACGCAAAATACATAAGCTCCATAGGTTGTGCAAAATAATCATGACAATTTGAGTTATATGGATTCCTCTTGGAGGAACATGATTTCGAAGACATTCCTAGAAGAATGAAGTTGCAAACCTATTCCGAAATGATATTTGATATGAACTTGGAAAGGTGGCACAAGACCATAAAATCTTAAAGATGGATTAAATACTATTCAAAGTTTAGAGGTTGAATACATTAATGCATTTGATGCATATGTAAGTTTCAAGGAAAACTTAAAATAATTCTACTAATACAAATAATGGCTAGTTGCTATGGTTATGTTTAGAACATAAACTATACAGCCATTTACCGGCATTTTAGATAAAGTCCATTAAGATTTTACTTACACTATTTGCATACGATAATCGCATGATCCATTGGATGATGATCTGATAGGTTTCTATGTGTAGAAACTTTGCAATAAATGTGTTTGACTCATTTGTGGGATTTAATGATTTACAATAAAGTCTAATACGTGCAAATATAGCAAGTCCATTGTGGACTCATGTAAGCCTTTAAGAGTTGAAATTATTACTTGAAGGAATAAGTCAAATAGTTTGACTTGTCAGAAAGTAAAGAGATTCATACATCTTTGGAAGGATGATGAATGATGGCTATTTAAATGGTTAAATATGTGTTTGACACATATAAATCATTAGAAATAGTTTACATTAACATTAAAATAAGAGTATTGGTTAATGAAGACTTTCATTGTGAAGGACTTGATTATGAGTTATATAATATCTCGATATTATTGTTTCACTGGATGAACTTGATATGATATTATAAATCGCATGTTCACTAGTATAGGAATGTGTTGTGTTGTTTAATGAATATTCTGTTGAGAATATAATACTGAGTTATATAGGTGTATTGTCAATGGATTGTCCGATTGAAGTATACATCAATTGCATATGATAATGCCGTATAGAACGACTATGTAAGTGTGTATTTATTATGTGAATCGGATATAACTCATACAAAACAACACTACACATGAACAGTGGCAGCTAGCATAAACTTTGTTTATGCATGGCAAGATTTTTTATAAATGTGGTGATTTGAGTCATCACATACTATGCAATTTATTCATCTTAATAACAATATTAGATTAGATCGTATCAAGTAATTAGATTGTAGTTAATAATTACATTATTAAATGTTCAACAACTTTAGTCCGATATAAAGCTGATATGAGTTCTTAGAAAAATAGGGGTAGTTCCAAGTGTTAGTAATCGAATTTAGAGATTGCGATTACTAGTGCGGTTGCATATGCTAAGGAACCGAGATCTTACGATATTAGCAAGAACGTATTATGACACTATCAATGGATTAGATATGTTTGCTAGATAATGACATAGAAATAAAGTGATTTCTCCTTGAGTAAACGTTGGCTGATACTTACACCAAATCCTGTCTTTAGAAAGAAAATTTTGCCATTTAAAGAATTTACGTGTTGAATGCACGTGAGTGATTGACTATAGGCCAAGTGGGAGATTGAAAGTATATATGTCCTAGAGACAATCGATTGAGGACAAATATACATATTCAATTCAATATTTATTTATGATTATTGTTCATATATAAATAGGCATTACAATATGTAAATAGTATTATATGTTTGTCTGTAATTGTTTACATATGTGTTCCCATGAGATTTATGTTATCACCAAGAATATGAGATCTTGAGTGGTATAACATAGCTCTAAAATTGGCCCCAATCAATGATCATCAAGAATGGAATATCGATGATGCATTGGAGATTGGCATGTGGTCTTCATCATATCCTTTGAGGGTGTAGTAGTTCTCACGACTACGAATTACTTGAAAATCTGTGATGGACACATGGACACTTTAGAGAGTGTTGGTATACCCAGCCGAGAAACCGTTTGATGTAATCTACTTACGTGTCTACGAAAGTAACGGTTTGTAGGGTGGTGTAATAGTCCTTTGACTTGAGGTTGATACTTACTACATGTGTGGACTCATGTGCTTTGACCATAACCAATGCTTGCACTCCTCGTAGGGTTAGATATGGCATGTGTTGGGCACATCACGAAACACATGTTAGTAGTAGTCGAACCAAGAAAGGATTCATTCCTCGAAATGGACTTGGAGAGAACACTTAACTTCTCATAACTAGTTTGATCAAAGTCGTTGGCTAACGCAAGATATATTTGGAATGGTGTTCAAATATTATTGGATCAATTAGTATAATGAGATAACGTGAATAAGTTATTGGAACAGGCACGAATAAAAGTTCTAGACTTAATTGAGTGTTCGTGAATGAAAGGATCGTATCACCATGAGCTATACATTACAGGTGGTTTGCAATCTTTTCAAACGTTTCTTATGTATTAAGAGTGTTGGGTAAATTGTCTAGGATTTTATCTAAACTTTAATTAGATTAGTGCTTGCTTACATAAGACCCTATGGGTCACACAACAAGGTGATTATTCTACCATTTGAGTATGAGAGTGAATTAAATATTAATTGGATTAATGAATATTTAACTTACCATTATTGAGAATTGATCTATTTGAGAGAAATAATTAATAAGTCGAATTAGATTATTAGACTTAGTTAATTGTTATACTTTTAGAAAGTAAATGAATTAAATTGGATTTAATTTACATTAAAAGAAAGATTAATTAGATTTAATTAATTCAAGCAAGAAAGTTTATTTGGTTAAATTTAGAATGAGGTTCAAATATATAAAAGCCCCTTGATGGGTTTCGAACACGTGACTTGTTACTTAATGGACTCAAGCTAAACCAGATGGGCTAAGAGTCGTTAACATACTATTATATTGGAGAGTATATAAGTTCACAGAGCCTCTGCGAATTACATAGAGAAAAACCTAACACACGTTCTTCTTCTGGTTTTTTCTTGTACACGTTTTTCTCCTCTTTTCTTGGCTATCGTGACATCTTTCTTCATGTTTCAATTCTCCATAACCCTACTCACTAAATAGTTTAGTATAGTTTCAAACGGGAACTCCTAGCATTCTTTGGTGGAATCAATTACCCGTGGATACCGAGGTTCGGGATGCTAATCATGTTGTAGCATTGGGTTCCACATATCATACATGACGAAAGGATCGAGATGCTTGACGAACGAAATCAGAGAAGAACTTTAAGTCTCTAAAGTTGTTGTCTGAATAGTTAGTGCGGCAAGTAAGTATTGATTTGCTTGTTTACGTAATTACGTTATATAGTCATTGGATCAAGATCAATATGCATAAAATTTTCGAATTCCACTGCGTTAACCTAGGGTTGATCTTTGCATATTTACCAACAGCTAGGATCGATCGTGAGGAGATGAACCATGAAGGGGAGGGAGATCGAACTGTGGTGGAAGCCGACATTGAGGAGAGGCTTAGTCGATGGAGTATTTTGTTGGTGACATGGTGGTCATGGTGATAGTGCGATATGAAGGGTGGTCGATTTGTGGTGACTGGGATAGGGAAGAAGGCGACTCGGTTGGTGGTGGAACGATCGAAGGCAGGAGTAAGGCTCGAAGATATCGTGAGTTAAGGCGGCATCAGTGAGGTGGGTATGTGGTGGTTATGGCGGAAGTGGAGTCTAGCAGTGGTGGAGGCCAGTAGTAGTGGTGGTGTGGAGATAGAGGCGGAAGGGAGGTCGACTGGTGTAGAATAAAGTTCGAAAGAGAGGAAGGTATAAGGAAGAAGGAGATGTCGACTGTTGTAGTTGACTAATTAGAGAAAGAGGAACAAAGATGTAGCTAGGCTAAGTTTAAGAAGGGTATAATTGAAAATCAAAGAAGACTGTAAACCCTTGACAATTGGACTCAAAATAAGCTAGAACTAAATAATTTATCTCTAATTAAATACTAGGATAAATAATTAATCTCTTAATAATTAAATATTATTAATAAGTAATTATATATCAAATGTGGGAATTAAAATAAGGAAGAACGAAAATTTGGGATACATCTTATGTTAGCTTTTTCTTTATGCTTCCTAGAATTTTTCTTTTTTCATTTTCAATGGTCGATACGTCAATATGGTACCTCAGTTAATGTTGATTATGATAAATCAATTTTACATAGAATAGTGCAAGAATTGTGTGCAATAATAGTTTTATAATTATAGTATATATTTCTTTCTCTTTTATGCTAACCATTTTCCTTTGATCATGTTGAATAAAAACTAAAGGGGTTAGTCGTCTATACATTCATTCACAAGTTCAATTATGATTTAATGTTGAAGAAGTTAGCTAGGTAGGTGATAATAGATACATAATTCAATGATGACTTCTTTTGGCTAAAGTGTGACTCGAACTCCCGATCTATTGGTTAGAGGTGAAGCGTCTTACCAATGGAGCTGCATTTCGTTGTCACTCATTGATGACTATTAATGTTACCTATAGGTAAGTATTCAGAAGGGACCAACTATTATAAAATCTACGATTTTGTTTACTACTTCATACATCCTATTTCATGTTACCCATTTGACTATGTTTAAAAAAACGTATTAACGAATGGTTGGATGTTGGCAGGATAGAAAGTTGTGCAAGCATGTTGCTTTGTTTATGCTTTGCTAGATCGTACTGGTTGTCTTGATTTTACCTGGATCTTCGAATCAATCTTTTACTTGATTGTTGGAATGAAATAAAAGTTTTCGGTTCTAAAAAAATAATAAAGTAATAAAGAATGATCATAAATTAATAATATATTGATAAAGTGGAAATTTGGATACATAGTTTAAACGAAGAATTTATAAAGAATGATTAAAAAAGAGATGATATGTTGGTAAATTTTAAATATGAGTATATTGTGAGGTTATTAGTAAATTAGGGTATAGAGAATTACAATATGGAAAGGGGAATCTTTGAGTGGGACGGAAAATATCAAATTGGAATTTTGGACGGGTCAGAGGAAGTAGTTGCTTTTAATAGGAGAGTTAGTTTGTTCATCTCCAAACCTTACTAGGTAAGGCATATATAATGTTTCAACTTTTTGAGCATTTTTCTCTAGTAGTACAAATCACATCAAATCAGATTCGTTGGCTAAGAGTGACTTCGGTTTATGGCAAGATTCTCATCGAGTCCTAGTTGTGACTTTCTACGACAATGAAGAAAAATTCAAAACAATTCTTTCAAAATTTGTAAAATATTTGCTTAGAATGTTGGAAAAAAATATTCCCTCCGTCCCGAACGGGATGTCCCGTATTCCATTTTGGGCTGTCCCAAATTCATTGTCCCATTTTTATATTTAGTAATTTTTATAGCCCACAACCTTTATATTTTCTACTTCACTTTCAATAAACATACATTACTTAATTACTTGTATAAAAACTTGTGTCTGGTCTGCGGGATATTCAATTCGAGATGGAAGAAGTATTTGTAATTTTATATTTATGAAATATATGGTAAATTTGCTAGTGTAACATCCTATGAAGGCATGTATATTGGAGAAAATTTACTTGTACTTGTAAATCGAATGTATATAATTGGCATTAGTCAATGATGCAAAATTCTTTAAGGGAATAGATTTTCATAATCAAACTTCCTTAATATCTCCAGGATGTCAATGTTGAGTTTGACTATCAACTAAAACTACACTAATGGAGTTGTGAATTGGAATATCACGATAACTTACAGTTAATGAAAACATAGTTCATTAATGAATACGATCTTGAGGTGATTTTACCATTCTCTACAATGACAATGATTGCCTCTTTAGCTGACTCTACCTTATACGAATGGTCACAATCAATGAAAGCAACATAAATGAGTTGTGATCCTAGCTTTACTTTATACTTAATGAAAGTACCATGTTGAAAGACAATAAACTGTTATGTTACTTTAATTCTGGAAAAAATTCGACAAAGGTACCTTAAATTGTTATACTTTCAAAAAAGGCACCTTATTTAGTGATTGTCCGATTTTAATACCTTTAAATGTATTATTGTCTAATTTAGGTACCTTGTAACACATGTGGGCTCAATTAAGCAGCACTTATCACTTGGGTAATAATGTTGTGTCCTCGCCTCTAAACTGGAAATTTATTTGGAAATTAAATATGCCCAACAAGGTAAAGGTCTTTGGATGGCGTTTGATGCAGAACGGATTACCATTAACTTCAAATTGGGTTCGTCGTCGAATGTCAGAGGTATCAGTGCCCTATGTGCACAGTAATGAGGAAACGCCTTGACATCTATTTCTAAATTGTGATTTTGCAAGACTCACTTTTGCTTTTAGACTATAAATGTGGATGTTACTTCTATGTGGGACTGGATCCAATCAGTCTGTACCACAGTACTCTTAATTCATCTCAGTTTGCTACGTTTGTTTGTATATGTTGGGGAATTAGCTGGTATCAAAGAAATAAGATGGTGCACGGTGACGCGCAAACAAATCCACATTGGTGTTGTTCAATTTATTGAAGATTATTTACGCATGTTTCAAGATGCTAAAGTGATGAATGCTATTTCAAATCAGCAGATATTGGTGGTTGCCTCGAGTCCCCCTCATGTGTGAACTGCATAAAAATCAGATGTTTCTCTATTCAATACACCGGAAGACTGCTGGTCTAGGCATGGTAGCACGAGATTAGAATGGGAATTTTGTTGCTTGGAATCACAATACAATTCAGCATTTGAAACAGCCGGAGATGGCCCAAAAAAACAACAGTGGTAGAAAGTTTAAAACTAGCATTAGAATTTGGATGGTATCGTACAAAATTTATATTTCTCTTGCGGTTTGTATGTGGAAGAAGGATTAAACCTCTTGGGTTCCTTCAGTTATGTGGCTTTCTTACATATTGGCATAAATGAAAATGTAGTTGCACATAGGCTAGCAAAGGAAATTTTGTAGATTGTGCAGATAGTTCTAATTTGCCTTTTGTCTTGTAATAGCATGTACTCTTAGTTGAAGTGATATACAACTAATATCAATCTTATCTCAAAAAAACAAATCAATTATGTTAAATCATAATAATTGAACAATTTACGACTCCCAATTCGCGCCTTATCTCTCCAATTCAACGCCCAATTCACCGTTTAAGGACCCAATTACCGAGCTTTCCTTCGAAGCAAAGGAGCCGCCGGTGTAAATGGTTCACTGCCAAACTATGAGCCACCTGCAAACCTCGAGCAGCCCCAAGTTGCGCGTGGAAAGAGGGATACAGAGCAAGCCACAGAGTGACTACGTCACCCAAAAACGAACGGCCAAGGGACAAGGAACGTGGCTCGATCCGCCACCATACCGACGCCGCCTCCTCCCTCAACTCGCGCCTATAAATAGGACTCTCCTCCATTCGAAATTCTCTGCACCAAACCTCTTCTTGCTCTGTTCTTCCTCCTCAACACTCTGTTTTCTTTCACTCTCTGTTTCTCTTCTTTTTCGATTTTCGGTGGGTTTTCCGGCCAAGTGCCGCCCGGCTCCGGCCACCACCTATCGACAGTGTCGATAATCGAAACCCGGAACG